>JACVTC010000004.1:1655000-1682500 GCA_016946835.1 Neocallimastix lanati (nom. inval.) | reverse complement strand
TCAAATGCAAAATAAGTTTTATCAGAGTCACAAGTATAAGTACCCATATCAGTTTCATCTGCTAAAAAGGCATCATTATGAAAACCAATTCTAAAACTTTCAGAACGAGCTTGAACATCAGAATTAGTAATTGTTCTATTATGACCTAAATATTTCATTTTATATTGTGGTGTTCTCATTAATAAGAATCTTTCATGTGGAATCATATCTAATAAACCTTGTACTACTTCTTTTCTATTTTGACTTTGAATATCATTAATGTGACCTTTATTACCAAAATCTTCATTAGTATAATACCATTCACCTTTTTATTATTTGTATCATTATTATTTTTAAATATTTTAAATATAAATAATAAATAACAATATAATTTAAAGATATTATCAATTATAAGATTAATAATTAATTAAATATTATGATTTTTTTTTTTTTTTTTTTTTTTTTTTAATAAATATCTACCCCAAGTTCCAATGAAACCCGCTTGAACAGCAAAAATAACATCATGATTCTTAAAAATAATTGGTTTTAATTGATTAATGTGGGCAAGTACAACTTTTTTAGATGCGTCCGGTAGTTTTGGATCTTCGGTATAACAAAAACGAACAATAAGCTTTATACCAGCTTCACGTGCAGTAGCAAAATCATTATCAATTTTTTGTTTTACATCTTCTGGAATAATTTCAGTTTCCTTCAAAGCATCTAAATTAAACATTCTCAAAACAAGTGCTTCTTTTTTAACTTCTCTACATCTCACAAGATCAGGAACATCTAATGGAGCATATTCTGAAACCTTAGTATGTCTTTGTTCATAAATACCTCTCTGTAAATCATTTCAAATCATTCCAAATCATTCCAGTATTTTAAAATTTATTAAAATATATATATAAATAAATAAAAGTATATATATTAATTATTTTAGAATTTACAACATTTTACATTAAAATATTGATTTTATTGTTACCTCCGGATTATAAACATCAACATTAATTTCACCATTGAATTCTTTTTCATAATGCTTTGTCTTAAACTTATTTTTAACTTTAAACATAAACATTTTGATTATTTACGATAATATCTATATTATATATAATATTTATATTATAATATTAATTTTTAAACATAAACATATTTTTAACTAAATTTTAATTTATTTTATAATTTTGTTAGTTCATTTTAAATAAAATACTGGTATAAATACCTTTTAATATATTAAATTAAAAATATTTAATGTTTTCTTTCTTTCTTTTTTTTTTATTTATTTTAAAATTTGAAAGAATAATATTATAAGAAGTATTTGAAATGTTCATGTTTAATGTAATATTTAATTATTAAATAATATATAAAATAATAATGATTAATTTAAATGTAATTGTATGAAATAAGTAATTGTAAAAATATAATATTTAGAATTTGTGTAGAATAATAATAATATACACATATAAATATTATTTTTTACGTATATATATTATTATATATATTAATTACAATTTAAAAAAAAAAAAAAAAAAAAAAAAAAAAGAAAAAAAAATAATCAAATAGTTTTATGTGCAATTTCATGTTTGAATATAATCCTTAATAAATTTTAAAATTTTATATTATTACTAAACTTTACAAAGTAAATTATATTTACAAATTTTATTAATAACTATAACGCTTTTTTTTTACAATCCTAAAAGATTTTTATTGTTTTAATCTATATAGATTCTTTCTTGGATTAAAGTTTTATAATTTCAATTATTTACGTATAATTATAATATATTTTTCTTTGATTTTTTTAAAAAATTTATTTCCTACATTTTATCTATATATATTATGGATGGAATAATTTAATATTTAATATTTATGTTTATAAAAAAAAAGATAATAAGCATAGTTTCGTACTATATATTTTTATATATTGCGGTATATATTAAATAAATTAAAATATTATATATTTTAATTATTTGATTTTTAGTTAAAATATATTAAATTTATATTTAATTTTTATTATTTAATTTTGGAAAATAGAATTATTAACAATAAATATTCTAGATTTTTTAAAAAATATAATAATATGAATTTATATTGTAAATAAAAATATAAATAAATAGTAAATAAAATAAATTATGATATTATAATATAATAAATATTTATGTATTTTAATAATAAATAATATTTATTAATATATATTATAAATAGAGATAGATTTTTTTTATTATTTAATTTTAAAATATCTTTATTATATCTTTCTATATATTATTAATAAAATAGGAATAAAGAAACAACTCAAAGATTAATTTAAATATGCTTTTAAGTAAAAATGGCATTATTAATAAATTAATTTATTAATTAATTATAAAAAAGGATATTTTTATTATTAGTTTTTAATTTATTATTATTTAATAATAAAAGGATATTTTATTGTAAATTTGTTAATTTCATAAATTTTAGAAAAAAGAAATTTACAGTAATTTTAAATGCTTATGAGAGAACGATATTATAGTATATATATATATAAAGTATATTATTATATTATGATATGTTAAAATTACTGATAATAACTGATATTATTTTAAGATTAAAAATAATTATGAAAATAAAATATTTTTATAACAATTCATAGTTATTATTAAATCTATTTTTAATTACATAATGAAGTTCCGTATGATATGTAAATTTAAAAATATAAATAAATTTATAATTATTAAAAAAAATTTAAAAATAAATCAAATAAAATTACAAGAAAATAATTAAAAAGAAAAAAATAATAATAATAAAATTAAAAATGGATATTAAAGGATAGTTAAATAAAAAAAATTTTTTATCATTGAATATTTATTAAATTTTATGTTTAAATTTGAAATTTTAAGTGTACTAAAAAAGTTTATTATTTATTTTTTTTGCTTAAATATTAATTGAATATTTAATTATATATAAATCATTTTTGTTATGAAGAGTTATAAATGATTTATCTTTTTATCTTTTTTTTTTTTTTTTTTTTTTTTTTTTTAATTATTTAAATATATATATATATAAGATATTAAACCTTTTAAATAATAAAAATTTATGATTACTAATAATTCTATATGATATAGTATTAACTATGAAAAATAAGAAAATTTTTTAATTCAATTATAATTAAAAAGCTATAAAAAAAACTATTAAGTGTATCAATAATTTCATTAATAATTATAATAAATATTTAAAAATTATATGTTATTAAATGAATAGTGTCATATAATATATCATTTTTTTTTTTAGATTGGAATCAATGAGTGAAGAGGACAATAAGACCTCCAGTCTCTTTCATAAATGTATTAGACCCTTATTGGATTCTTTGCCGTATTGTTTTGATGTTGACGAGGGCCTCTCTCTAATCAAGATACAGTTCTAACTGTAGGCCTGAGAGGGTTGCGTAAGTACTGTCATTTAATGTATTTACAAGGGAATTATCATTTGGGTACATGATTTCATGTGTCCATGTAGAAATATTTTACTTGGAAATGTATATATTCTACTAAAATGCAATATTTCTGACGTTTATGTAATTACCAAGTGAGCTAGTACGTACTTTCATGGGTTAGGTTATGTTAGACTCATTTCAAAGGAGTTAGGAACTAGAAAAGCATTTCGAGAAAAAGAGTACTAGAAAATTCTCAGCAATAATATGCATGTTAGAACGCCAATGCTGAATACTTAGTAAGGTCGTCCAGTAGTGAGAATTCTGCATATACGAAAGTGTGAGACAACTTTAATATTCCCACTGCTTCTGATAGGGCTGAAATCAAGGGTGGTGCACACCAGAAATAATAATAAAAAAAAAAAAAACTCTAATCAATGCTAATATGAAAGACATTTCCTATAGGCCGCTTTATACAACCTATAGGCCGCTTTATACAATGAGCTTCTTTTTGGTGATCTTTTGAATCATTCTCGAGGGAGGAACAACTACACTAATCCGCTAACAATTCAAACGCTCTCTGAACTAACAATTATATAGTTTAGCCACAGGAATACTTACTATGGCGAGCGAACACCAATTTTATTTATTGAGATAAATACCCTATGAGGATGAAAATTCCTCCATATAAATTCAGGAAGTTGTCGAGGGTCGATAAAAAACCTTATATATGTTAGTTTCGAGTACTAACCACTGGGATATAAGCTGGAAAGACCATAATTATAGAAAATAGGAAAAAAAATAAAGAAATATAAATTAAAAAATCAATTATATCATGATGCTGAAATTTATCTTTATCTTTATTATGAACATTACCAATGGAATTTTAATTTTTCTTATACATAACTAATATCAGGTATATGCTTTTATATAATGTTATTTTTTTTTTTTTTTATTTACATTTAATTAAAATTATCTTAATATTTTTTGTAGGTTTCTATTAAAAACTCTACATTTAAAATCTTTTTTGGATAAATATTTTTGAAAAATAATGTCTCTGTTGATAAAAACATAAAATCTTTTTATTTCTATTAAAAAAAAAATTGTAATTTTAAATAAATAAATATTACTACTATTAATAATAATAATAATAATCATAATATTAAAATAAATATTTAGTATTATTTATTAATATTAATAATATTATTATGAATAAAATCTCGAACAATTTATATTAAAATTTTTCTACAAGCGAAAATAATTTGTAAAAAAAAAAAAAAAATTAAAATTATATATTTATTAAGAGATAAATCGAGAGTAAAACTTTATCTCTATAATCTGTAAAAGAAAAATTGATAATTAATGTATTAATAATATATGAACATTAAAACTAAAATTTTTGATTTAATAATATTAAAAAAAATAGTCCTTCATGCGTCCTTCTATCAGTACTTATAAAAATTTTTTTTGATAATAGCAAATTATATTACTTAATATAAAATACATAACAGATTTAATAAAAAATGTAGTATGAAATTAATTATAATTTTTTTATTTTTTTGTACAAAATTTTAATATTGGAATGTTTATATCTATTATATATATAAAAATTTTTTTTACAAATCTTGGTATTAAAAAACATATAAGTAAAATAAAAGAATAAATCAATAAATTACAAATTTATAAAACTAAAAATAGAAATTATAAGTAAAATTTTGAAGTTTATAAATTATGTATATTATATTGTCGATTTGGAAGTAATGATATTTACAATTTACAGATTAACAGGTTTTAATAATTAAATTTTAAGAATTCAAAATATAATATATTAATGGACTATCCACTTTTATATGAAAATGTATACGTAAATATATATTAAAAATAATGTATTATAATGACCCTTGAAACAGCCAATCATTAATTTATATAATAAATTTATAAAATTTATTTAACATATATCGAATTATTTTAAGTACTTTTTTTTTTCTAACTATATAATATATCATTATAGAGAATTATGGATTACAAATTATTCATGTTTTAGCTTTAATTCATATTTAAGTAATGATTTGAATATAAAGATATAAAAAATTTTTTTTAAAACTTTTTTTTTTTTCATTTTTATTTGTATCTTAAAATTTAAAAAATTATTATTGTTTTATTATTATGAATTATAGAAGAAAATTAATTGAAATAACTTTAATTAAATTCATTTATCAATTAATAATAACAAGATTGTATTTTTTTTTTATCCAATTAAAAAAGCATATTATATATATAATGATAAAAAGCCTTTAAAATCTAATATATTAAATTTTAAAATTAAAAAATAAATATGTTTCAAATAGGTTGTAAATAAATAATAATTAAAATAAAATTATTGCATATTGTTATATTAATTCTTATTTGGTAATTTTTTTTTTTTTTTCGTTGTTAAAAATAATAAATAAACAATAAAGATTTTAATTTCATTATCAAAGTTTAAAGCATATTAGGTATAACTGATATTAAAGAAAAAATATAATTTTTTCTTTAATTTAATTATAATTCAATTTAAAATAGTATTATATTTTAAAAATATTATAGTTTATTTCTCATTTATATTCTTTATTAAAATTAATTTAGTATATTACTGATTTTATACAATATTTATTATCTTAGATATATATATAAATTTATAAGTTTATGATTAAAATTTTTGATATAATATATTTTATTTATATATTTCATTATATTTAAATAAAAATTATTTAAAATAATATATATATATAACATACAATATAATTTAATCTTTTTTTTATTGATTGAACATTTAACAACCTACTTTTATTTTTAGTGATAATCTTTATTAACATTGTTATATTTTAAAAAAAAAGGTTTTGTTTTCTTTGTAAAAAAAAAAAAAAAAACAATAAACAAATTATACTTTTGGTATATATGTATATAAATTTGAAGAAATTTATTAAATAAATGAAAAAATTCCTACATTTCTATATAGAAATTAAAAAAATATTTTTCAGCCATAAAGAGTATAAATTACTTTTACTAAATTTTCATGAAAATTTCTTTAATGGTTAAATTAGCCTTAAGAAATATATAATACATATAAAAAATAATTATGATCAATCAATTCTGTAATATTAATATATAATATTTATATATATTAATGTATTATATTAAAATTTTAATTTTTTGTACATTTCCATTTGTGAAATTTTTTTATTAATTTTTTTTTTTTTTTTTTTTTTTTTTTTTTTTTTTTTTTTTATTATTATTTTTATTCGTTTAAAATTTATCTCAGTCCTTTATATTCATAATATTGAAATTAAAAGTAATATAGCATTTTGATATACTTTTTATATTTTATTTAATTATTATTACCTTAATATAATTATTTATTATTATTTTTTTCTTTTTTAATTTGAATATATTAATACCCAAGAAAAAAGAATAAAAAAGAAAATATTGTATATATAAATAAATCAATTTTTTATATTTATATTTATATTTAAATTATATTTATATATTATATTTTTATTTGTAAAATAAAATTTAACTAACGAAGTTATTATTATTATTATTATTATTATTATTGTAATTTGATGAATTTAATTGAAATAATTAGAGGAACTGTCATATGATAAAATATATAGAATTAAAGAAGAAAAAATAGAAAATTTATTTTATAAAGAGAGTAATTATAATTCAAATAGAAGATACCAAAATTTATTTAAGATTTAAAAGGATTTCTATTTAAAAAATTTAGATTTTTTTTTTATCCATTTTAGTCATATCAAAAGATCATAAGAGGAATTATTGATTCATTTTTTAACATTTGAATATTTAAGATATATCACATATTTATAAACCATTTATATAAAAATAATCAACATGGATAACAGTTTAAATGAAGTTGTTGTTCAACTAGCAAATTTATTATGCCAATTAAAGGATTCTAATAATGAACAAAGAAATGCTGCTGAAGAACAATTAAACAATGAATGGATGGCGAAACAACCAGTTTTATTATTAACTGGCTTATCAAATATTGCTAGAAATCATATTGATAATCAAGTATATATTAATTTTTATTTTTTTTTCATAAAAAAAAATAGGAAAAAGATATATATAAAGTATTTTTATGTTTGAATAATTATAATAATTTATATATATATATATATTTTTAAAAAAAATATCTTTGTTATTGTCAGATGCGTTCACATGCTGCTATTTTATTAAGAAGAATTTCATTAAACATTAAAAGTGAAAATGAGTATTTATGGACATCTTTACCAGAAGATGCTAGACAATATTGTCAAATGCAATTATTAGAATCTTTAAATGTTGAAACTGATTTATATGTACGTCGTAAGATTTGTGATACTATTTCAGAATTATATAAAATTTCTATTTCAAAAGGATGTAAGTTTGTATTAAACAATTTAATTTAATATAAAACATTTTAGTAGTATTACTAATTATCTTATTTAAAAATAGTACAATGGCCACAACTTTTACAAATTGTTATTGAATGTACTGAATCCAAAAAGGCTGAACATAGAGAAAGTGCTTTTAAGATTATTTCGAATGTTCCATTATTAATTGCAGATTATGATATTTCAACATTAAAAAATGTTTTTAATATAGCATTGAGTGATGCTAGTGAACAGGTAGTTAATTTTACTTTTTAGAATGAATGAAATAATATATGAAATAATAATAAAAATAAAAGGTATTAATAATTATTATAAATAAAAATAAAAAATATTGATAATAAGGTTAGAATTTCTGCTTTAGAAGCTGTTGTTAACTTTATGTTAGAAATGAATCAAGATGAAGTACAACAAATGTTTGATTTAATTCCAGTTATGTTAAATGTAAATATATATATATATATATATATATATATTTTTTTTTTTTTTTTTATTTTTTTTAAGCAAAAAGGTTAAATTTTAAAATGATGACAAGATATTCTGCAATTCAGATTTTTTATTTATTTTATGAATTTAAATTTTAAAATTTATATTTTAAAGATTTTAATATAATAAAATAAATAAAATAGGTTGATATATTCACACTTACTGATAAAAATTTAACAATTTTTTTTTATTTAATTAAATTTATTTTATTTTTATTTTATTATATATTTTTTTTTCATTTAATAATACTTTCGAATAAATAATAATTAATATATTTATAATATTTTAGGTTCTTCCACCACTTGTTAATGAAGCCGGTGAAGATTCATTAGTTAATGGTATTATTTATTTGATTGATCTTGCCGATTCTATTCCAAAGTGTTTAAAGAATGTATTAGAAGATGTTATTACATTTATGACAGAATTAATGAAAAATGAAAAATTTGAAGATTGTAAGAAACAAATATAAAATATATAAATATTTTGTTTTAATTTTTTTATTTTTATTTTTATTTTATTTTATTTTATTTTTTTTTTGTTTAATATATTAGAGTATATATTTAATTATATATTTTTATAATCAATTTTTAAATATAATATAAATATATATATATATATTTAAATAAAATACATAGCTACTAGACAAACTGCACTTGAATTATTACTTACTATTTCTGAAAGTATTCCATCTTTAGTTCGTAAGAGTCCAACTTTCCAACAACAAGTTATTCCTGTTGTTCTTAAGTGGATGACTGAATTAGATGATGATGAATCATGGTATACAACTGAAGATGTAAGCTAATTTTAAGTAGAAAATAGTCATATAAAAGAAAATATTAACAGATTTTTAAAATATTGATATTTTAATACAATAGTTAGATGATGATGAAAATGACACCAATTCAGATGTAGCAGAACAAGCAATGGATCGTATTGCTCGAAGTTTAGGTGGTAAATATGTGTTACCAATGACTTTTGAATTAATTCCTTTAATGCTAAATTCACAAGATTGGAAGGAAAGACATGCCGCATTAATGACTATTTCAGCTATTGGTGAAGGTTGTGTAAAGGTTATGATTGACGAATTGGATAAAGTTTTAGAGTAAGTTTTGAAAAGAATAATAGAAATGATTTTAATAAGTAAATAATTATTATTTTTAATAATTGAAATAATTTTGAGGACAATAAGATAAAGATTCTTTTGAAAAGGGTTTTAGTTGTATCAAAGAAATGTTGATATATTTACACCCATTGAGAAATTGAATTATTATTATTATTATTATTATTTATTATATTATAATTATTTATTATATTATAAAAATTTATTATTATATTTTATTTTATTTTTTAATTATTTTTTTTTTGAATATTATTTATATATATTATTTAGAATAATAATAATTAAATTTTTATTTAATTTTATAAAAATACTTTTGTTAGTTTAATTATTCCACACTTAAAAGATCCACATCCACGTGTTCGTCATGCTGCTTGTCATGCTATCGGTCAAATGTCTACTGATTTCGCAGATGTTATTCAAATTAAATTCCACGATAAAATATTAAATGCTTTAATTCCAGTTATGAATGATCAATATCCAAGAGTTCAAGCTCATTCTGCAGCAGCTCTTGTTAACTTTGCTGAAGAAGTTCAAAAACAACATTTAGCTGGTCATCTTGATAATATTTTCCAACATCTTTTAATTTTATTAAATAACCAAAAAAAATATGTTCAAGAACAAGCAATTACAGCTATAGCTACAGTTGCTGATAGTGCTGAAGAAGAATTCATTAAGGTGAATTGAATAGTATTAAATAATATTAAAATCAATATAATTTTATTAAACAAAATAAAATAATTAATACAACTTTTTGAATCTTTTGTATTATTAATATTATTTAATTAATGAAATTTTATAATAAACTATAAATATTAATATCAATTAGTACTATGATTCTATAATGCCATACTTAATTAATATTTTACATAATGCTAATAATAAAGAATATCGTTTATTAAGAGGTAAAACTATGGAATGTGCTAGTTTAATTGCTCTTGCTGTTGGAAAGGAAATCTTCTCTAAGAATGCTATTGAATTTATTAATATTCTTTCTCAAACACAAGGTATATAACAATACAATACAAAAAAAAAAAAAAAAAAAAAATTAAATCGTAAATAGGAAATTTTTAATTAATACTTGTATTTAAAATTATAGCTTCTATAAAGGAAAGCGATGATCCACAGATTCCATATTTAATGGCTGCTTGGGCAAGAATTTGTAAGATTTTAGGTAAAGACTTTATTCCTTACCTTAGTATTGTTATACCACCATTATTGGAAAGTGCAAAGAAATCTCCAGAAGTTGCTTTAATTGACAGTAAGTTTTTTTTTTTTTTTTTTTTTTTTTTTTTTTTTTTTTTTTTTTTTTTTGATAATAATATATTAATTAAATAATTATTTCTATATTTTTTATATTTAATAATTTAGATGATGAAGAAGATATTGAAAAGAAATATTCTGAAGAAGACGGTTGGGAATTTATTGGTCTTGAAGGTCAAAAATTAGGTATTAAAACTACATTCTTGGAAGAAAAATGTATTGCTGTTGAAATGTTAGTATGTTATGCTCAAGAACTCGAAGAAGGTTTCCAAATGTATGCTGAAGAAGTTATGGAAATTGTTGTTCCATTATTAAAATTCTATTTCTATGACGATATCAGACATTCTGCTGCTATTACTATTCCGGAATTATTTAATTCTATGGTTAAATCTAATAAATATTGTAAATCTATTTTTTTATTTTTTATATCAATATGTAAATTAAATTGATGATAAGATATTCTGCAATTCTGAATTTAATTTTGTTAAATGAAAAGAAAGTTATATGTTAAGTTTTTTTTTATTATTAAAAGAAATTTAATGTATGTAACTTTTCTTTTTTGTTAACATTAAGTACTGCAGACAATATCACACCTACTGATTATATTTTTTTTTATATAGAATTTAATTAATTTTATTTAAATTATTTAATATATATTTAATTGAATATATTTTTTTTTTTTTTTCCTTTTTTCCATCTTTTTTTTTTTTTTTTTATTTATATTTATAATTAGCTCATGAAAACCTTCTCAACATATGGCATAATGTTTGTAAAGAAATGTTGGATATAATAAATCGTGAACTTGATACAACTTTCCTTTGTAAAATATATATGTCCTTACAGAAGGTAATTATTTTTTATTTTTTTATTTATTAATTAAAAATTTATAAAGAATATTATAAATGTTATTACTATTTTATTTTTCTTGCCTAGATATAATATATATAATATATATATGTGTTTTTTTTTTTTTTTTTTTTTTTTTTTTTTTTTTTTTTTTTTTCGTTTCATTCCTAACTAATTGTTTTATTGTTAAATTATTTATAATATAAAATAGTGTATAGAATATCTTGGAAATAATTGTTTAACTCCAGAATTATTAGATTTCTTTACTAATTCAACTATCAGTCAATTAGATGAATACATTCAACGTACTAAACGTAGAACTGAATACAGAAATGACCAAGATCATGATGCTGAAGATGAAGAAAACTTACAAGAAGAAGAAGCTGATGAAGATGCATTACTTAATGAAATTTCAAAAGCTATTCACCTTATACTGAAGACACATGGTACTGCATATTTACCATACTTTAATAATTTAGTTCCAATTGTTGATAGGTTTATGGTATATATTAATATGATTTATAATTAAAATTCTATTAATAAAATTCTATTAACTAAGCAAAAATTTCTATAAATAATATAGAATGAAATTAATGATATTGCAGCCATCCAATGGGCATTCTGTGTTTATGCTGATTTAATTGAATTTACAGGTGTCACTTCATGGGAATACCAAGGCCACTTTTTAGAAAAGATGGTTAGTGGAATTTCTAGTTCTACTGCTGATATAAGACATACTGCAGCTTGTGGTATTGGCCTTTGTGCTAAATTTGGTGGCGAAGTTTATGCACAAGCATGTGCTGGTAAATTATTTATTAATCATAATAAAAATTAACTATATGGATTAATTTATTAATATTTTGATTTGATAATTTATATTTATATAAATAATTGAAATATATCAAAAGCATCATTACCTGCTTTAGTTGCTGTCATTAATGATCCAAATTCACGTAAACCAGAAAATATATTAGCTACTGAAATTTGTATATCAGCATTAGGAAAAATTTGTAGATATAATAGTAGTCAATTTAATATAAATGAGGTTTTACCTATTTGGTTTAATGCTCTTCCAATTTTAGAAGATGTTGATGAAGCTGAACAAACATATGAATATTTGTAAATTTTATTTTATATTATTATTAATATTATTAAATAATTAATTAATTAAGTATAATTAAAAAAAAATGATGATAAGATATTCTGCAATTCCGAATTTATTATTAATGAGAAGAAAATTTATATTAATTATTATTTTTATTTTTTCTTTTTTTTTTTTTTAAAAAAAAAAAAAAAAATAAGAATATATTTATGTAAATTTTTTTTAATTAATTTTAAGTATTGCGGACAATATATCACACCCACTGATTTTTTTTTTTATTATTAGTAATTAGTTTAAATATAAAATGAATGAATAATATTATTAAAATTTATTTATATATTTATTTTTAGATTGGAATTACTAGAAGCTCGTAATCCAATAATATTAACTCAAGATAATCTTCCAAAACTTGTTGGTATATTTACTGAAGTTGTCACTGCTCAAGTACTTTCTGTTGAAATGACCACTTATATGATAAATACAATGAAGGCCATTTTATCTCAATGTGATGAAAATGCAAAACAAACTCTTTGGAATTCACTTACTCCAGATAATCAAAAGTTTTTAACTGATACTGGTTTCCTTTAAATGAATTAGTTATAAAAGCTTTAAATTTTAAATTATAACAACAATAATAATAATAATAAAAATAAAAAAAAAAAAAAGAAAGAAAGAATAATTTAGATAAATAAATATTTTTATTATATAATAACGGGAACAAAATTTTTAATTGGAATTAATAATTAAATCAATATACATTTTTATATATATTTATAATTTTTTTTATAAAATTTTTTTTTTAATTCATTATTACTTTGCAAAAATAAAATAAAATAAATAAAATAAATAAACAACAAAGATAAAATTATAATTTATTTTTATTATTTATTTATATAGATTTAATTTTTATAGCTCATAAATAAAATTTTATACTATTAGGATATTAGGATATACTATAAGAAAATTTTAAACAAATGATATATTCAATCTTATATTTTAAGAAAAAATTTTATAATAATAATAATAATAATAATAATAAATAAATAAATAAATAAATTAATATAAATACAACAATATTTTTTTTTTTTTTTTGACAAAAGTATAGAAAAGAAAAGAAAAATTGTTAGATTGAAAAAAAATAATTTTATTTAGATATTTTATTTATTTCTTTAGTGGAAATTTAGCTTTAGATAAGTTTCAATTCAGTACTGGATAATAAAAGCATTTAAAATAGCTTCTCCTTAAGAGCGAATTTCTTAAACTAAAACTGTACCAGTTATTAGTAAATCTTTACAAGTAATTCAATGTCAATCCGATATGGCATAGAAAAACTTCTATTATTAATTTTACAAATTTACACATTGTAAAAGTTCATTTTCAAATAACAAATTAATAGAAATTGAATTTCCTGATAAATATATATATATATATATATATATTTTAGGTTTCAAGAGAGTTTAAAATTTAATGATACTATATTATCCTATTTTGAAAAAATTAAATAAATAAATAACTTTTTATTATAGATTCCAAAAAATTATAAATACTATATAGTAATTTAAAAATATACCAAAATTATCAGAATAAATAACATATAGTAATTAAATATACCTAATAATAAATAAATTATAAATTGTATTATTAATTTTTTTTTAATAAAATGTGACCAATAAATTATTGTGTTTATGAATAATTTTATAATTTTTTATTTTATTAATATTGTTAATGGCTACAATACTAAGTGGGTATTCTAATTTAAAAATATAAATATATTGGGTAAAGGACAAAAGAATATGATATATTATTTTTTTTGTCATATTCTTAATAAAAAATAAGGGGGAAATTATTTATTAACATATTTTCTTTAAAAATATTTAGTAATATTGTAATATATTTATATTACAATGATGATAGTGAATAATTTCAATCTATTTTTTTTTTTTTTTTTTTTTTTTTTGGAAAAATTTACATAATTTATAGGTATATATATATATATATTTTTTTTTTTTTAATTTTTAGGAGTAAAATCATTTAAGGTCACAATCTTAATCAAATATTATTAAATAATAAAATTATTTAATTATTTAACTTTAATAAGTTATAATAAATAATAAAATTATTTAATTATTTAACTTTATAAAGTTATATTCATTAAATCTATATTTATTTTAGCTAAAATATTATATATATATATATATAAAAGTTTAGTATTACAAATTTGTCTAATAAATAAGAAGTAAAAAAAATGATTAAATAAACAATTAAATAGATAAACAAATAATTAAATATGCTAATAAATAAATAAATAAATAAATAAATAAATAAATAAATAAATAAATAAATAAATAAATAAATAAATAAATAAATAAATAAATAAATAAATAAATAAATAAATAAATAAATAAATAAATAAATAAATAAATAAATAAATAAATAAATAAATATAAATAAATAAATAAATATATAATATTGAATAAATAAACAAATTTTGAAAATTACCCTCATTTTCAAGCTCCATGCAATATGAGCTATACCAGAGCTATATTTATCTCTGTAAAATGCTTCAATTAAAAAAGGACAATCTTTATTCTGTTCAATTTTTGGGATACCCATTTCATTAAATGGTAAAATTTCAACAATGGCATCTTTTATTGAAATTTCATTAGTTAAAAACACTGCATTTATTGGATATCCTGTTATTTCTAATGTTTTATTGAAATTATCACATTGAAGTGTAGATATCATATCAATATGATTTTTTGTAACAACTGTTTCTTGACGATAAGTTTCTTCATCTCCACCATATAAATTATTAATAGAACATAAATATTTATTATTTTTTTCATCATAATATTCTGCCAATAATGACTCCCATGATATATTACATTGAATTGTATTTTTTAAACATTTCATGTTTTTAATTGAATATCCATTTGAGATTAAAAATATTATTATGTAATTTAAAAATAAAATTATTTTGAATTGCATTTTAATTTAAAATAAAAAGTGAAAATTATGAAAATATTTTTTCTTTATAAATAAATATAAAATATATATTTTATATTTATTTATTTATTTATTTTTTTTTTTTTTTCTATTTTTTTTTTATAAACCTAAAATTTTAGAATTTTATATTTAAAAATTTATTAATGCTTCAATTTAACAATATATATAAAAATATTTATATTAAACAATATAATATAAAAGAAAATAAAATAAAAAAATAAATATGTATTTTTTAATATTATTATTATTTGATTGTTTCTAATAATATTACTATCTATGGTTAATGGAATTTATAATAAATAATAAATAACCTTATTAATTATAAATTATAATGAAAATAAACATATTTTATTTTTTTATTGTTTTAATTTATATTAAAATATATCAAATTATAAATATAATATATACAATAGTACAATAAAACTAAATTAATTTTTATGGAAAATAAAAAAAAAAGTCCTAAAATCCATAAATTAAACCAGATTTCATTCAATATATTCAATATTTCTATGTAAATAAATTAATGGAAATTAATATTTTATTATAGCTTAAATTAAATTTTTTTTTTCCTTTTAAAATTTTATTAAATAATATTTTATGCATTTAAAAAGTTTTTTTTTTATAAATATACCATTAAAGAAAAGAGTTAAATTTTTATAATAAAATAATAACGTATTATCAATAGTAAATAATTGAAATGACAAAATTTAAATTATTGGCTTTTTTCAAAATATTATAATATTTTATCAATTGTAATAAGTGGAAATATATAAATTAATGTAACACAATTATTACGAATTTACACAATTGTAATAATAAAGATTCAAAGCCTATTATTATAAAACTTATAATAAATTTATATTTATTTAAATTTTCTTTAAAAAATTATATTTAAATTTTATTTATATTAAAAGTAGACATATCAAGCTACAATTTTGTATAATACTTTGTAAAATATCAATTTTTATTTTACTAATTTTTTTTTTTAGTATTTGATTCAGTTCTAAGTGACTGTAGATTGATTTATAAGTTTTTCATACTATTTATATATTTTATTAAAAAATTAAATAATTAAAGTTTTTTAATTCATCAAATTTGCTTCACATATCTGAACAATAATTTCAATCCTTTATGTATATACAATTTCTTTGCTTCTTAAATTTTAATTTTGTTTATATTTTTTCTACTTTCTATTCATTTATTTAAACTTTTAATAACTTTATTAATAATGTTAAAAATGAGTTTCAAAATAATAAATAATAAGTAATAAAAAAAAGTAATAAATATTAATTCAATAAATAAATATTAATTTTTTTTTCAAAAAGTAAAAATTTATCAAAACTCAATATAAAAACTTATTATTTGGTGTAATAAATAAATAATATTATAATTTTATGTATATTTAACATAAATTCTTAAATTATGCTTTAATTACATAAATTAATATATTATTAAAAAATGAGTGTGAGGCATTTCGAAAAATTTCATTTCGGAAAATTTCATTTCTTAATTTTTTTTGTGAAAAGTTTCATATCACAAAATTTTTTTAAAAGTTGATAAATAAATAAATTAATAATAAAACAAATAATATATATAATTTAAATAATTTAAATAAATAACTAAATAAATAAAAAATAAATAAATAAAACTATAATAAATAAATAAATTTAAAATTTAATTTTAAAATTATATATATACACATATATATAATATACATGTATTAATAATTTAAAAGATGTAAAGGATAATAATTTAAATTATAATTATTAAAATTAAAATATAATTATTAAAAAAAATTAAAAAATACTATCTAAATAATTAATTGATCATTTTACACCTTTAAAGTCCTTGCGCAGTATTTTATAAAATCTTAAATTACTAATAAATTTTTTTAATAAAAGAAATATTTATAAAAAAAAAAAAAAAGGTATTTATTTATTTGAAAAACGATATATAAATAAAATTATTAAATAATTAATAATAAAAAGAAAAAACTAAATGGGTTTTGATAAAACTTTATTATATTGATTAATTATTTTAAAAGTTTTAATTTTCAATTAATAATTAATTTAATTTAAATAAAAATATAAAAATATTTTATTTTTTTGTATATTTAATGCTAAATATTAGTATTTAATAAAATAAAAAATAAATTTGTACATTTAATCAAATTTAAAAAGACATTGGTTTTATATGTCCTGAATATAAATCTATAAAATCACAAATAACAAGAGATATAAATAAATAATTTCCTTCCAGCATATCAAGTTTTGAGGAAATTCCAGAAAAACATTATTTATATATTACAAAACAAAATGAAAAATTTATGATATTCAAAAATCAAAATGTCTTTATTTTTCAGTCTCCATTTCAAGCATTTTTATTTAAAAAATATTGTGATGATCTTTTTGTGGATGGCACTTTCTATGTAGCTCCTTGTAATGATATTAGCATCGTTATACCTTGGTTATTATTACTTAATGGTGCCTACCTTGCCTTACATTCTAAATATCACTGGTTCGAATCTTATCTTTTACCTTTTGGAATAAATATTTATTTAGTTATTAATTTTTTCATTCATTTAAATTTTTAATAATAGTAATAATAAAAATAATAATTTTTATTTAAATAATTATCATGTATCCATTTAATTTTAAATCAATCATGTATTTTAATTATAACTTTTTGAGTATAAAAATCATGTATTATTATTTTATTTTGACTCTTTGAGTCGATATTAACAAAATAACGTATCTCAAAATTAATATTAAATAAAAAATAATATAAAACCATAATTATGAAAATATTATAATAACATAATTTAGTGTAATAATATATTTAGAATAAACAACAAAAATCTCACATTTACTAGTTTTGTTTATTAGTGAACACATCTACAATGACCTAGTGAGATAAAATAAATCACAAATTCGTTACACTCCTGATTTCAGTTATCAGGTTTTCATTACAAGAAATTTTGTTTTGGAATTAAATGAATTTTATACCATTTCTTATTTAATGCAGCAATAATTGTATTCCCAGATATAAATATTAGATATTGTATTTGGCATTATAAACGATCATCAGGACGTCATAAAAATAAAATATGCTATAATGAAGTAAATCATAACAGAGATTTATATGTTAATTATAACGCTATATTAAATTTATTTATTATATATCTAAATTATATATTAAATATTTTTCATAAAATTAAAAAATCATGCATTGAAAATAACTACAATAAATTTTTAATATTTTTGGGATATTTCAGAAAAGCATATTTAATTCTTTATGATATTGAGAATTGGGATTATTATAATAATATTGAACATATAACAAATAATGCCTCTGAATCATTTAATAATTATTTAAGTAGCTTATTTTCAAAAAATCAACTTATTTTAGATTAATATATACATTAAATAATGATATATCTTTATATTCAGATACCTACAAAAGAAAACTCGGCGTATAGAACAAACAAAAGAGAAAAACATTAACAAAAACTAATAAAATCAAAAATATTATTGAAAGTTACAAGAAAATGGATTCATTTTTAATTGATAATGAAGGAAATAGAAGTCATATTGCGGGATTATGGTTTGAATGTTTAATTAATTTAAATAATAAAAAAATTTATTAAATTAGAATTTAATTTATTTTTCTAACTATAAAGTAAAATTATAATTAAACCTATTTGCTTAATTATTAATTTTAGTTATTTTTTAATAATTAAATTATAATTAAATCATTAAATAAAATATGTACTCAATTTTTTTAGTTAAATATTAATATCAATATTTTATATTTTATTATTATTAGTTTCACTAATATTTATTTTTAGTTTTTCCATTTTGTTAAATATTTTTAATTAATTTTCAACTATTCAATCGTATTAAATATATTTAATTACATAAAACTTAAATAAAATTGAGCTTATTTTTATTTTTTATTAATTTTTTCTTTTATTAATATATAGTTATTTGAAAATCCTTTTAAAAATTATTTCATTTTTTTAATATTTAATATTTGAATATTTAAAAGTTTTATTTTTCAATTAATAAATTAACTAATTAAATTTTATTATTATTGTTAAAATTTATCATCATAAATATTATTATTATTTATTGATTCAATATATGAAAAGAAAAATAATTTTAAATTATAAACTATTTTTTTTTTTTTATCCAACAAATATAAATATAATAAAATTTTTTTAATTATATAAATTTTATAAATTTTTTATTTATTAATATATTATAATAAATTTATTATTTATTTATTTTATTATTTATTTATCTATCTATTAAAATTTTGTCAAATAAAACTTTTCCTAAATGAAATTTTTCCAAATATATTCCCTAAAAAAATGAACAAAATAATAATTATATGATAATACTAATTTTAATAATAAATTATTATAAATATATTTAATATTTTATTATTAAAATATCCTAATAAAAAATATCTCATGCAAAAAAAATAAATGAAATTGGTAATAGTTTTTGCTAAAAATATTATTAAAAAATAATAAAATATTAATTACATAAAGTTTAATTATTGAAAATTAGTCATTTACCGTATCATCAAATTTATAAATTTATTTCTAAAAGTCATCAATATTATGATGTAAAACAAAATAGTTTTTGTTTTTTGTTAAAAAAAAAATAAAGTACTCATAATAATAAAATATATAAATATTTTACATCATAATTTATTACAATTAATAAAACTATCTAATTTCTATTATAATAATAAAATATATAAATATTTTACATCATAATTTATTACAATTAATAAAACTATCTAATTTCTATTATAATAATAAAATATAAATAAATATAATTTAAATATATATAATTTTATTTTTTGTTTAATACTATTATAATATAATCTATTCTATTTTTCTATTTTTTAATATAAATAAAAATATCTATTCTATTTTTCTATTTTTTAATATAAATAAAAATATCTATTCTATTTTTCTATTTTTTAATATAAATAAAAATATCTATTCTATTTTTCTATTTTTTAATATAAATAAAAATATCATATTTGCATACATAGATAACATAATAAATTTAATATATTATTTAATTTATAACATAAAAACAACAACATTCATTAATAAAATTATCAATAATGAATTTATATGAATTTGATTGGCGCTATTAGATTCATCTTTATTTTCATCATTTAAATTATCATCATTTATTGTTTTATTATCAGAAGTTTCACTTGTAGTAGTAGCAGTAGCAGTTGTAGTGGTGGTAATTTCTGTGTCAGTACTAATTGATTTAGTAGATTCTAATTCTTCAACATCTCCAGTAGTAATTTCATAAGCATCTCTGAAAGAACTGAATTTATAACTATCGAGATATTCTTGTCCAACACTACAATCAATATCATAATTTTCACATACAAATACAAATTTATCAAGAATCCATTTTTTCAAACCATACGAATATCCATATAATCCATTGAAATGGGTTTGAATAGTACTGAATTCTGTAACTCCTTCAAAATGTTTATATGAATAATCATAATTTATACTAGCTTCATTTAATCTACCTGGTAATTTGCCATTTTTATCTGGTGTTCTATCTTCTTTAACATATGGTGAAATAAATTCTTTAATTTCATCGATTCTTTTAAATAAAAGTACTGGATTAAATGCATTATTAATAATTTCTTGAAGATATTCAAGGAATGGATTATTTTCATCATTCATAATAACTTGCATGATATGTTGATTATTATTAATCCAATTTTCAAATTTTACTTTGAACCAAGTATCCGGATCATCATAATATAAAGGTTCAGGAACTCTAAAGAATAATCCAAGACCGAGTTCACCACCAAAAGTAGTATCATAATCATAAACACTATAAGTCCATTTTCCATCAGGAATCTTATAAACATTATAATTATGACCCATAAGTGTTAAATGATCCCAAGAAGCAGTAAGCCATTCTAAAATCATATTTTTTAAAAAGTTTTCAACATCGAATATTTCATTTATTTCTCTGATAGAATTAGCATTATCAAGAGTATTTAAAAGAACACCGAAATTTGTCATATCAGGGTTGTCTTCATTTTCATTAACACAATTAATATAAGTTGAATTATAATCTAAAAATACAAAAATATATTTACATTGAATTAAATCAGTAGTATCAGGATCATTATATTCAATATCAACATAAGTCATTTTAATAGAATCTATAATAACATAGAAACCTAAGTCTTCGTTATTCATTTTAACTTTAACATAATTAGCTGAAGCAGAATTAACGAAACCTAAACGATTTGAAACATCACAATATAATTTTGAACGCATCATTGAAGGATCTCTAATGTCGGAACGAATACGGAATTGTTTTCTTCCAAAAAGTTGATCTTTTCCACGAATTTTTACATTATATGCTAATTTTGGATAATAATGAGAAGACATTCCTGCCATACCAAAAGTTACTTTTTTGAAATTTTGAACTTCACTATATTTTTTATTTTTATTTATTTTATATTAATAATAAATTTTTTTAATAAATTAATACGTAACAAGAAGTAATAACAATATTATATATATGTATATATTTGAATAACTGGTTAAAATAAAGATTTTCATTTAACTTACCCATTTAAAGTGAAAACCATAGTTGCATTTTTTGTTTTAAAATTTGTAAATGAAACGCTGTAGCCATCTGCTGAATTTGATTCATTAATACTTCTTTTTAACTCTACGAATTCGTCATCAGGAATCGTAAAATCCATTGTAGGAACGGCATTATCGGTCAACTTAAAGTATTCTGCTCTTTTGGCATTTTCCAAAAAGTCAGAGTTATTAGCATTAACAAAAATTGTAAATGCTATTTCATAAGTATATATATATAAATATTTTTAATATCTCAAATCATAATTATAAAATATTTATATAATATTACCTAATAAAATAATTGTTACGATTTTCATTTTTTTTTTTTTTTTTTTTTTTTTTTTTTTTGAATATAATAATTAAATAATTTAAAATATTTTTAATATTTGAAAAATAATTCTTATATATATATATACTTTTTAAAAATTGATCAAAGATTAATAATTAGAATTAATAAATAAAAAACGTTTAATAGACGTTAAAAATTATAAAATAACTTTTTATTAAAATTTTCCAATAAAATATAATGAACAATATAAAGTTTATTATACTTAATGATTTAATCATTTTAATTATAATCATTACTTATGAAATAATTTTTGATTATTATTTATTGTATCCCAATCAATGGATATAAAATATTATTTATTAAAGTTTAGGACAAAGGAAGAATATCATAATTAATTATATTTAATGTAAAACTTTATTATTATTATTAATTTTAAAAAAAAAAAAAAAAATATTCCCTATTATATAAAAAATATATATTAAAATTGAATTTTAATTATTATGAAATTAATCATTGATATATTAATATTATGAAATTATTTTAAAAATTTTAAATTTCCAAGAAGAAAGAAAAAAAAAAATCATTAAAATTATTATTTTATCGAATTTTGTATCAATATTACAATTTTTATCAACATTGTATATTGCAATAATTAATTTTATATAAATATTAATTAAAAAAACATTTTTATAAAATTTAGCCATTTATTATAATATTACCAATTATAAAAACTTTTTTAATTATTATTATTATCATTTTCTTTATTTTTATTATTTAATATCTTAAAGTAATAATAGTAACAATTTATAATTATTAAAATAATAAATAACCTATTCCAATTTTTATTGTTATCATTATTATCATTTTTATTTATTTTTTTTTTATTTTTCATAACTATTGCCATTATTATTTTTAATATTTACTTTTATTTTATTATTTTTATTATTATTAATATTATTTTTATTTTATTATTAATATTACTTTTACTTTATTATTATTATTATTTTTATTTGTATAGTTATATCATTATTAATTATATTTATAATAGCTATGGAAACAAAAAAAAATCTTTTTTAAAAATATATCAAAATTAATTATTTATTATCTTAAACGGTTTAATTATAAAATTAAAGATTATATAGTTGTAATTTTTTAAAATAAGATTTTAAGGGTAGATGTAAAAATTTAATGATTTTATATATTAAATTATTATTTTTATCTATTTCAATAATTTTTCATAATATTTTAAAAAGTTTATTTTGTTTTATTTAATTTTAAGATTTTTTAGTTTTTGTTGTTTTAGTTTTTTGTAGTTTTTGTAGCTTTTGTAGTTTTAGCAGTTTTAGTAGTTTTAGTAGTTTTAGTAGTTTTAGTAGTTTTCGTAATTTTTGTAGGTTTAGATGTTTTAGATGTTTTATATGTTTTAGATATTTTAGATGTTTTAGATGTTTTAGATGTTTTAGATGCTTTAGATGTTTTAGTAGTTGTAGGTTTAGTAGTTGTAGTTTTAGTTGTTTTGGTTTTAGAAGTTTTAGTAGTTGTAGGTTTAGTAGTTGTAGTTTTAGTTGTTTTGGTTTTAGAAGTTTTAGTAGTTGTAGTTTTAGTAGTTGTAGCTTTAGTAGTTGTAGTTTTAATTGTTTTGGTTTTAGAAGTTTTAGTAGTTGTAGCTTTAGTTGTTTTGGTTATAGAAGTTTTAGTAGTTGTAGGTTTAGTAGTTGTAGTTTTAGTAGGTTTAGTTTTAGTACATTTAGTTTTCGTAGTTTTAGTTTTTGATGTAGTCGTTGTTGCTTCTGGTTCAGATTAAGTATTGGTTTCAGAATCAATCGTGGTAGTTGGTTCAGAAGAATCTGTAGTAATTTCAACTAGTTCTTCTACAATTTCGGTTGTAATTTCATAATTATTTCTGAAAGAAGTAAATTCATAATTGTCGAGATATTCTTGTCCAACATTACAATCAATATCATAATTTTCACATACAAATACAAATTTATTAAGAATCCATTTTTTCAAACCATACGAATATCCATATAATCCATTGAAATGGGTTTGAATAGTACTGAATTCTGTAACTCCTTCAAAATGTTCATAAGAATAATCATAATTTATACTAGCTTCATTTAATCTACCTGGTAATTTGCCATTTTTATCTGGTGTTCTATCTTCTTTAACATATGGTGAAATAAATTCTTTAATTTCATCGATTCTTTTAAATAAAAGTACTGGATTAAATGCATTATTAATAATTTCTTGAAGATATTCAAGGAATGGATTATTTTTATCATTCATAATAACTTGCATGATATGTTGATTATTATTAATCCAATCTTCAAATTTTACTTTGAACCAAGTATCCGGATCATCATAATATAAAGGTTCAGGAACTCTAAAGAATAATCCAAGACCGAGTTCACCACCAAAAGTAGTATCATAATCATAAACACTATAAGTCCATTTTCCATCAGGAATCTTATAAACATTATAATTATGACCCATAAGTGTTAAATGATCCCAAGAAGCAGTAAGCCATTCTAAAATCATATTTTTTAAAAAGTTTTCAACATCGAATATTTCATTTATTTCTCTGATAGAATTAGCATTATCAAGAGTATTTAAAAGAACACCGAAATTTGTCATATCAGGGTTGTCTTCATTTTCATTAACACAATTAATATAAGTTGAATTATAATCTAAAAATACAAAAATATATTTACATTGAATTAAATCAGTAGTA
Organism: Neocallimastix lanati (nom. inval.); assembly: GCA_016946835.1. NCBI lineage: Eukaryota > Fungi > Neocallimastigomycota > Neocallimastigomycetes > Neocallimastigales > Neocallimastigaceae > Neocallimastix > Neocallimastix lanati (nom. inval.). The sequence goes on along the minus strand of JACVTC010000004.1, from coordinate 1,657,190 downwards.
TCAGGATCATTATATTCAATATCAACATAAGTCATTTTAATAGAATCTATAATAATATAAAAACCTAAATCTTCATTATTTACAATCACTTTGACATAATTAGTGGAAGTAGAATTAACGAAACCTAAACGATTTGAAACATCACAATATAATTTTGAACGCATCATTGAAGGATCTCTAATATCGGAACGAATACGGAACTGTTTTCTTCCAAAAAGTTGTTTTTTTCCACGAATTTTTACATTATATGCTAATTTTGGATAATAATGAGAAGACATACCACCTAATAAAAAAGTTACCTTTTTGAAATTTTGAACTTGGCTATAAAGATGAATATAATATAAATTAATTAATATTTATTATTTTTTAAATTTAAAAAAAAATAACTAAATAATTTAAAATAACGTTTTTTTCTTTTCTCTTACCCATTTAAAGTGAAATCATGGTAGCATTTTTGGTTTTAAAATCACTCCATGGATTATCATAGCCATTAGCAGCGTTATCAGCAACAATTCCAGCTTTCAATTAAGCATATTCTTCATCAGGCATAGTAAAATCTATAGTTGGTACAGCATGATCTGTTAATTTGAAATATTCTGCTCGTTTAGCATTTTCAAGAAATTCTGTTCTGACTGTTATTGCATAAATTGCAATAACTTAAAATTTAAAAATTAAATATATAATAGATCATTTAGTTAAGTATTAATAAATATTAAGATGTAAAAAATCGATGATATAATTTTTTTTTTTTTACCAAAAATTATATATGAAATAATATGCAATTTCATATTAATTATAGATTATTTTCAATCAATTAGTTATTTAGAAATAAAAAAATATATTTATTTTATGAAAAGAAAAAATTAATAAATTAATATATATCGTTTTAAAAGGTTATAAACCTGTAAATGAATAAAGTAAATTAAAAGGAAAAATATAAAGTATTTATAAAAAAATTTGATAATTAGTAATAGTATAATAATAATAATATATCTATAAAATACAATATCTAAATAATATATTAAAATAATATTATTTGTTTAAATTATTATATGTTCATAACTATATTTATTAATTCTAAACAATTATTAATTAAATAAAAAGAATTATTTTTTAATTCTTTTTTTCAAATTCAAATAAATGTTAAAAAAGACTTTTAGTGCATTAATTAATTGGCAAAAAAGAAAAATGTATCCCAGAAGAAAATAAATATATTTATTTTATGCTAAATAGCAATTCACGGAAAATAAAGAAAATTTAAGTTTTTGTAATAATAAAGTTAATACAAAATTTTAATATAAAAATGGTTTTTCTTTTTCTTCATATAATATACTATTTAATATGAATTTATTAATTATTTATTTTTATTGAATTATTTAATTTTTATAATTATTAAAATTTATTTCAATATAAGTTTTTTACTTCCAGAGTGGACATTTATATTATTTTATCATTAATTTAATAATTACCATATATTTAATAATAAAATTTAAAAATAATAGGAATTATTAATAAATGATTCATTTTTAAAATTATATTTAGTAAAAGATGTTTAATTATTAATTGATTTAATTTAATAATAATAATAATTTTCAAAATAAATAATTATAAAAAAGTTATATATTCCAGACAATATACTATTTTATAATATTTTTTTTAGTGATGTATTTATTGATTTATCGGTTTAATTAAAAATGAATATATATAAATTTAAATTTATAATATAATTCAATATAAAAATCTAAAAAAAAAAAAAAAAAAAAAAAAATTCCTGAAATTATAATATTTTTTTTTCTTTTTAAATATTTTTAGTTTTATTTTCTTTTAATTTTTTAGTAATATATTTATCTCATGATATAAATAAATAAATAATAAATATTTTAAATAATTATAATTTATTAGAATAATAAATATATTTTTAAATAACATGAATTTATGAATATTCATTTTTAATAAAAGAAAAAAAAATTATTTTAGTATTTTTAATTTTTAATTTTTTTAATTTAGAATAAATATTAAATATTATTAACATTAATATATATTATTATTTCATTTTCTAATATTAATAAAATATTTCATTCATTTAGAATGTTTTCAGTTTAAAAATATCATTTTTTTTTTGGTTTTTGTAGTTTTAGTTTTAGTAGTTTTTGTAGTGACAGTGGATGGAATAGAAGTAGTTAAAGTAGT
>JACVTC010000004.1:1627500-1652500 GCA_016946835.1 Neocallimastix lanati (nom. inval.) | reverse complement strand
AATAATAAATAAATTATAAATTGTATTATATATATTAATTCTTTTTTAATATAATTATTAAAAAAAAAATTAAAAAATAATACCTAAATAATTAATTGATCAGTTTACACCTTTAAAGTCCTTACGCAGTATTTTATAAAATCTTAAATTACTAATAAATTTTTTTAATAAAAGAAATATTTATAAAAAAAAAAAAAAAAAAAAAAGGTATTTATTTATTTGAAAAATACGATATATAAATAAAATTATTAAATAATTAATAATAAAAAGAAAAAACTAAACTTTATTATATTGATTAATTATTTTAAAAGTTTTAATTTTAAATTAAAAATTAATTTAATTTAAATAAAAACATAAAAATATTTTATTTTATTGTATATAATGTTAAATATTAGTATTTTAATATAATATAAAATAAATTTTTACAAATTTATATTAATAAAATAAATTGATATTGATATATAAAAATAAAATATAAAATATAAAATATTGATATTGATATTGATATTAATAATAGTATTATTATAATAAAGTATATAATAATGATATCGATATGATAATAGTATTATAATAATAAAATATAAAATTAAAATTTAACTAAAAAAATTGAGTATATTATTTAATGCTTTAATTATAATTTAATTATTAAAATAAACTAAAATTAGTAATTAAACTTATAGGTTTAATTATAATCTTACTTTATAAAAGGTTAGAAAAATAAATTAAATTATAATTTAATAAATTTTTTTATTATTTAAATTAATTAAGCATTCAAAACATAATCCAGCAATATGACTTCTATTTCTTTCATTACCAATTAAAAATGAATCCATTTTCTTGTAACTTTCAATATTTTTGATTTTATTAGTTTCTGCTAATAATTTTCTCTTTGTTTGTTCCATACACCAAGCATTCTTTCGTAGGTATCTGAATATAAAGATATATCATTATTTAATGTATATATTAATCTAAAATAAGTTGGTATTTTTTTTTGAAAATAAGCTACTTAAATAATTATTAAATGATTCTGAGGCATTATTTGTTATATGTTCAATATTATTATAATAATCCCAATTTTCAATATCATAAAAAATTAAATATGTTTTTCTAAAATATTCCAAAAATATTAAAAATTTATTATAGTTATTTTCAATGCATAATTTTTTAATTTAAAAAAAATATCAAATATATTATTTATATTTATAATAAATAAATTTAATATAGAGTTATAATAAACATATAAATCTCTTTTATGATTTACTTCATTATAGCATATTTTATTTTTATGATTTTTATGATGTCCTAACGAATGTTTATAATGCCAAATACAATATCTAATATTTATATCTGGAAATACAATTATTGCGGCATTAGATATGGCTCTTTTAAAGTTAAGATTTTTGGTGCAAACCCACTATCTTTTGTAATATTACAATTCCTTTTTATTATTTCAAATAATGTTTTATAGGTTTCTTGCTCTTTATTTCTTAATATAGAAAAAGAAGTGATAACTAAAATCAGGAGCTACATAGAAAGTGCCATCCACAAAAAGATCATCACAATATTTTTTAAATAAAGATGCTTGAAATGGAGACTGAAAAATTACGACATTTTGATTTTTGAATATCATAAAATGTACTCCCTAAAAAATATATGATAATATTTATATAATAAAAAGAAATTTATAAAATAATGAAATATAGTTATTAATCAATAATATAAAAAAAGAATATGTTGTATTTCCCAATGTTACATATTGTAATATGGCTTTAGATGTTGAAATTGAATGCTGTAAAAAAAATATAAATAAAAAATTAATAAAAAATAAATCTATATTTTATTAGATAATAATAATAATAATAATAATAATAATAATAATAATGGACAAAATTTGTAAAGAATATTTTATTTCTACTTCTTTTTATATATTTTAAGATATATAAACCTTTCTATTTATTAAATTATTATTATTATTATTATTTTATTTTTATTTATTTTAATTAAATATTATTATATAATTATTTTTTTTTAATTTATTACTATTTTATTTCTATTAATAACTTTTATTTTTTATTTTTTATTTTTTTTTAAACTATATATTAATATTAATAAAGTTAATAATATATAATAATATATATATATATATTTTTTATTAATAATATTAATAATTCTTTTTAAATATTCATAAAATAAGATATTCTTTAAAAAAAAATATTAATATTAATACAAAAATCAATATTCTTTAAAAATAAAATATTTAATATAAAGTTTTCTATGTTTATTTGTTTAATTTTTTCATAAATTTATTTATATGCATGATAATACGCCACAATATATTAATCCTCATTCCCTTAAAAAAATGAATAAAATAATAATTATATGATAATACTAATTTAAATAATAATTATTAATTAATATATTTAACATTTTATTATTATAATATCCTAATAAAAAATATCTCATGATAAAAAAAATAAATGAAATTGGTAATAATTTTTGCTAAAAAAATTATTAAAAAATAATAAAATATTAATTACATAAAGTTTAATTATTGAAAATTAGTCATTTACCGTATCATCAAATTTATAAATTTATTTCTAAAAGTCATCAATATTATGATGTAAAACAAAATAATTTTTGTTTTTTGTTAAGAAAAAAAAAAAAAAATAAAGTACTCATAATAATAAAATATATAAATATTTTACATCATAATTTATAACAATTAATAAAATATTAATTACATAAAGATTCCCTAAAAAAATGAATAAAATAATAATTATATGATAATACTAATTTAAATAATAAATTATTATTAATTAATATATTTAACATTTTATTATTAAAATATCCTAATAAAAATTATCTCATGCCAAAAAAAATAAATGAAATTGGTAATAGTTTTTGCTAAAAATATTATTAAAAAATAATAAAATATTAATTACATAAAGTTTAATTATTGAAAATTAGTCATTTACCGTATCATCAAATTTATAAATTTATTTCTAAAAGTCATCAATATTATGATGTAAAACAAAATAATTTTTGTTTTTTGTTAAGAAAAAAAAAAAAAAAAAATAAAGTACTCATAATAATAAAATATATAAATATTTTACATCATAATTTATAACAATTAATAAAATATTATATGTATGTATTAGATTTTTTTACTTAATAAAAAAATAACAAAGTTATTTAATAATAATAAACATGAATAATTGGGGTGTATATATATTATATTTAAAATGTACAATATTTTATTACAGCAATTAAATAATATTTAATATAAATAATAATTACGAATTAATAAAAAATAAAGTTAATAATATCAATTTAAAATTAGATCACTAATTATTTTATTTTATTTATAATTTGTTCGTATGATAATAAAAATAGTATTGTATACGGAGTTTGATAGTACACTTATGTAATATATAACCTATAATTATTATTCATTATAATTCTAATCTTTTTTTTTTTTTTTTTTTTTTTTTTTTTTTTTTTTTAGATTATTTATAAATGAAAACCAATCATAAAATAAACATCAAAATTTAGTTATAATATTAAGGGTTTGTCATATCATTTATTTAATTGATATATATTATATAATAATTTTGGTTATTATAATTATTCCTTATTTTTTTTTTTTATTATGTGGATGCATATCCACTTATTTTTTAATTATTATTAATAAAATTTTAATAATTTATGACTTATTTAATTAATACTAACAGAAAATAAGAATAAGTGTAATTATTTTTTTTTTATTTATTTTAATTAAAATTATTAAATTATTATAAAATTTTAATAATAAAATTTAACATTTTTATAATACTTATAAGTTGTTAAAATTATATTTTAATAATAAAAATTAAAAAAAAAAAAAAAATAATTTAAATATTTTAATTAAAATAGATAATAAATAAATATATTTCAAATGTAATGTGATATATAAATTTTAATTTAATTTAAAATGGTCAAATAGTTTTTTAACTATTAAATTTGATAATAAATATAATTTTTTTTTTAAATTTTTAAAATTAGAATTTTTCTAGAATGTTATGAAAAGTTTAAAAAAAATTTTATTAATTTTAAAATAATATATTAAGATGAAAATTAAAATAATAATAAAGAAATATTTTTATTGAAAGTAAAATTAAAGTTTGGAATAAAAAATTATATATTAAAAAAAAAGCATGATCTATTTTAATGATTTTATCAATAATGAGTATTAATAAAAACGCCAAACTTTTTTTCTATTAACATTTTAATATTAATACTTTTGTTAAATTTATACAATTGCCTTATAAAATAAATTTTAATAATATACATATAGTATAAGATTATAATATGTTGCAAATATAAAAAGAGTTGAATTTTCATTTTTTTTTTCCATATAAATTTTATTAATTATTTAGTAATTTTGAATATTTTTAACAAATAATAATATAATAATATATTTCAATTATTGGTTTTAATGTTTTAATATTTCTTAAAAATTATCATAAACTTATATAATAATATCATAATCCTTTGAAAGAAAAAATCTATATAAAATTTTAAAAAAGAAAGAAATCATATATAAAGTAAGAATAATATATATTTAAAATAATAATAATTATAAATATTTAATTATAAAATTAAAAATTAAATTTAAAATTCCATGCTTATAGAGGATAAATTGTTATTAAACTTAAAATAGCAATATTAATTATAATAATTTTATTTTTAAAAAATTAATTTTAAAGTTTTATGCAATTTTAATATTAATTATTTAATAGTCATATAATATGCTAATAATTTTAAAGTTTTAGAAAGCTAATTATATATTTGTTTTAATAAAAAATATAAAAATATAAAATAAAAAATAGAAATAATAAAATTAAATAATATATTATTATTATGGATTAAATTAGATTGAATATTTAAAAATAAAATATGATAAAAAAAAAATGAAAAAAGAAAAAGTGAAAAAAAAAAAAAAAAAAAAAAAAACTTATTTAATTCATATGATTAATAATTATAGTAACCATGAAGTTAAAGTTTTATTGCTTATAGATATACTAATGAGAATTAAAGGAATTAATAATATAAATATATTATTTAATATAAAAGCATATTAGAAAATAAATTAATTTAGTAATTAGATAATAATTAAATCAATTTTTATATAAAAAAAGATTCAATTATATTATTATAAAAGAATAATTTTTTCCTTATTTATTTTTTTTTCATTTCTAATTTTTTTTTTTTTTTTTTTTTTTTTAAAAAACTATCATAAAGGTTTTTCAAAAATCTAAAAATCTGATTATTCAAATAATATTTAATAGAAAAAACAACTTAAATCATTGAATACTATTTAAATAAATTCAAAAAAAAAATTATAATTATATAAAGCAAATAAATTTATTTTTTATTATATCTTAAAATATAAAGATGAAGACTACACATGCTAAGACTAAGGCAACAATTCACAAGATATCAAAGACTCCAACTCGTGTTTCAACAAGAATAGCTGCTAAAAATATGGCCTTTAAAATGGAAAAGAATACCCGTCAAGACAATTTAGAGATGGATAAAAAAAGTCCAGAAATAAGATCACCAATTAAAGATCCAAGAAAAAATCTTGATATAGTTATGAATGAAATGAAGGAGGAAGAAGCTAAAAATAAAGAGCACGAATTAAATGAAGTTCTTCGTGATAATCCACGTACTAGTAGAAATAATCAAAATACATTTACCTGTAATAAGGAAGAAATTGAATCCTATAAATGTCAAATGAACTTTGAAGAATTATGTGTTGATTTATATCCATCAGTACTTCGTTTAATTGAAAATAGTGATAATGATTTAGCGGTTCGTGCACTTCATAATGTTCAAAAATTACAATGCTTTAAATATTAAGTGAAAGAATAAAAATTAATATGATATTATAAATATAAATTTTTAAATTCAAACTCTATTATATTATATTAATATTATATTTGTTATAATATATAAGAAGTAATATTACTGAATTCCTTTTCATAAATTATAGTACATAATTTATAAAAATAAATGAGAAGGAAATATTTATTTATAATTATGCTGATAATATCTTAAAGAATAGCAAACAATTTTATAAAAAAAATATGTTATAATATGAAAGTAATAATATATATATAATGTAATTTATTTACTGTAATTTTTACTGTATTATTATTCTAAATAAAAAGTGTATATAATTTAATATTATATATTATATATTTATATAATTAAAATTAAATTTTAAAATATAATATATGAAGAAAATATATTATATTTAAAAAAAAAAATATATAATAAAAAAAAAATTAAAAAAAATATAAAAAAAAAAAAAAAAAATGTATATATATATGTAATATTATTAACTATTAATAAAATTATTTTTTGTTATAATAATTATTTGGAATATATATAAAAAAAAAAATAATAAATATTATATAATATCATTTTTATAAAATATAAAATTTAAATATATTTTTTAAAGTTTTAAATAATATTTTGTATATATTTATATATAATTACATAAAAAATATTTTATTTTAATATTGCTCTATTTATTTTATTTATTTGTGATTTATTTTATTTTTATAATACATATTTATATGCATTTAATTAATGTATTAAAATATAAATTTTATTTTTTTATGAATATAAACATAAATAGTTTTATATTGTTTATAATACTTTTAGTAATTATTAATTTGTTAAAGTTTAAAATAATAATATTATAATATTATTATATTTTTATATTAAATGCATTCCAATCTTAAAAGTTAATATTGATAATGATATTTGAATGAATATTTCGAATGGTCCTACAACAAAAATTGGGTCGCTTAAATGAGTAATTTTTGCTATAACAGGATTAATTGAAGATATTAATGACATAAAGATCGAAGATATAAAGAAACTAAATAATTATATTAATATAAATAAAATATATATATATATATATAATTATTATTTTATTAAATATTATCACTATTAATAATTTTTATTTTATATTTAATAAAAGATCTAAATGTTAACAATGATAATTTATTGTTAATAGTTAACATTAACGTTTTTTTTTACTAAACATAATTATATCATTTAATAATTAATATTAATTACTAAAATTCTTATTTAAAAAAAAAAATACCTAAAAAATGTTAAAAGAGAATAACCAATTTGACAATTCGAGTAAAAGTAACCTATAAAAGAAAATACAATTCCCCATATAAATCCTTGACAAGTAGCTAAGTAAAGTGTTTTCTTAATTTCATCATAATAATTATCTTTATTTTTGATAAATCTATTAACAGATGGAATATTACAGAATTTTATGTATAGATTATAACAGTTATTTGTAATTGTTCTAAAGAATACATTGAATGAATGAGTATTGGTTTCAACTTCATTGATTTGATTATAATATATTTCTTGATTATTTGTATCTTGATTATGAATGATATAATAATGATGACTTTCGCTTCCATTATTATGTATACGATCATGATTTCTATAATTTGGAATGTTAGATAAGTGTTCAATTCTATCTCCCCTATACTTATTATCATTATTAATGATATTTTTCCTATTTTTATTATATATTATATCATTATGTAATGAATTTTGTGTATGATTTAAGATATTAATGTTGGCTTTATTAATATCATATTTATAAGATGAGAAATTATTTATTTCATTTGTTTTAATATTGTTATTTATTATTTTATTATTGTTATTATTATTTGATATATCAATATAGTTTGAACTGTTATTTTCTTCATTCGAATTAGGAGACAAATTTAATTTATCACCATTAATATTATTTCTTGAATAGAATGCCTTTTCCTGTGTTAAATAATTTTTATCATCAGCATTTATTTGCATCTTATTCATTATTGATGCAGAATATAAAATATTATTTTTATCATTATACACATATTCTTCATTACAGTTATCTATACTACCATAGGTTTGCTTATTATGTGATGATGATATTAAAGGTGATTTTATCGTTCCATTTCCACTATTTCGTTCATAATTATTTATTTGTTCATTAAAGATTCTACTATTATCATGATTTCCAAATATGATATCAATATTTCCTATAGCAATACTATGAACTGAAAGTAAAGAATTTTGAACAAAAATAAGTTCTATTATTAATTATTAAAATAATATTATTTAATATATAACAAAATTGATAATAATGATAATATAAAAAAAAAGAAAAAAGAAAAATAAAAAAAAAAATATATATATTAATTTTCTAAATATATAAAATTTTTATTTATTTAATTTTTAAATAATAAATAAAATACCAGTATAAAATAATAAAAGAATTCCTAATAATTTTAATAAATAAATTTTTTCTTCATTATATATATTATTAGTTTCCCATTTCGATAATGAATCATTATTATTATCATTATTATCATTATTATTATTATCATTATTATTTGGATCAAAATTATATTCGTCAAAGAAAAAAGTTGATTTAAAAATTATGATTATAATGATAAAAAATGTTATAGCTTGTATTATGATAGATTTCTTAAGTTTTGAGTTTCTAGATAATTGAGTATATCTTCTTGTTTCATCAATATATTCTTGAAGATATGAAATACGATGTTGAATGGCATGTTTTATTATCGAATTATCATTAGGAATTGAAAGTAATTGAATAAGAAAATCATATTCTGGAGAATATTGATCAGAATTGAATATAGTATTTTGAAAATCGGAAAAAGATTCTTCATTTGAATTTTTTCTTAAAATATGATTGTTATTACTATCTGTATTAATAGTAACATTATTATTGGTATGTTCATTTGTATTCTCATTATTTATTACAGAGGTTGTTGTATGATTATTTTTTGAATATAAATTAGTTGCTGGAATAATTTGAATATTTGTTATTTCTTCGTTTTCTGAAATATTACTATTATTACGATTATAATTAATCCCTCTATCTTTAGGTAATAATGATTCACAATCATTATCGATATTTTGAATATTTTCATTAGTAGTGGGTGGTAATTGATTAATACAATTTTGTAATTGTAGTATATTTTTTTTAGTAAATTCTTTTATTGAAGATACTTTATTATTAATATAATTATTGAAATTATTGATAGATTTAGGGTTTTTCGTATTTGAAAGTGAGACAGTTACTGAAGATGATGACTGATTACCATTTTGATTTATTTGTCCCTCTTTATTATTTTGAGAAGAGCTTCGAGACATAAATGCGTTGATATGATTAACTACAGAGGAATTATAATAAGAATCAAGGTTACTGGTACTTTGATTTATAGAATTAGTAATATTTGAATCATTAACATATCCTATATTTAAATTATTTGTTGAATTAGCAAATGTTGGGAATGAATAATAATCTGGAGGTGCTTGATTATTTTTTAGTTGATTACAATCTTTATATTTTAGATATTTATATTTATTTTAATAATATATAAAATAGGTATAATTAATATTTAATTATTGTTATAGAAAAAACGTTTACATATAAATTCATTATTAAAAGTCAAAAATTATAATAATAATAATAATAATAATAATAACAATAATAATAATAATAATAATAATAATAATAATTATAATTATAATTATATATAATTAACGAAATTTACTTTTATTTTCATTGTCTGATACATTTTCATAATAATTACAAATATTATTTGATTGTGGGTTCATTTTTGATATATTATATTAGTTTAATATTATTTATGAATATATTTTATTTTTATTTAAACATAACAAGAATAAAGTGGTTTATAAATTTTTAATTTCAATAAATATAAATGAATATTATTAAATAGTTTATATCAATTTATTTTTCTCAAAAGAAATTTTACATTTAATATTTTATTATAATTTTTTTAAAGATATATTTTTATAAAATAAAATAAAATAATTTTTTAATTATTTAATTAAATTGTAAATATTAATTAAAAAATTTATTTATATATTAATTTTTTATATATTTTATTATAGTTTTTTTTTTTTTTATTTTTGTAAACTTTAAACTTATATATATTTAAACTTTACATTTGTGACAAAAGTATAAAATTATCATTTTTACAAATAAATATGTTGTTTTGTAAAAGTATAAATTATATTTAATTACATCCTTTATATCTATTATTAATTATTAGAAAATAAAATTAATTAATAGTATTTAATTAATAATTATAATTAATAATTAAATTAAAAAAAAAATTAATAATAATAAATAAAAAATAAAAAAAATTAAAGAAGTTTTGGAAATTATTTTATTACTAAAAAAACAGATAAAACAAACCAAAAAATAAAAATAAACATACTATTTTTTTTTTATTATTATTATTCTATTATATATTAATATATTTATTTATAGATAATATTTTTAAATATTATAATGTATTTATACAGAATATAAAATAATAATAAAAAAAATTAATAAATAAATAAATAATTAATTAATTAATTAAATTAGTTTAGTACTAAAAAAGTTTCATTTTATTTTATTATTATTATTATTATTATTATTTTTTTTTTTTGAAAAAATTTATATAAATTAATTGATTTAAAATTTCTAGAAAAACTATTTATTTTAATGAAAAATAATTTAAGTTATCATGAATGAAATTATATAATTTATGAACAAGTTTAAAATTAATAACACTTTCTTGTGTCTATCAATCATATTTGGTGTAAAGAACATGATACATCAGATTTTTATATTCTCTTTTGGGTTATTAAACTAAAGAAATTAGTATAATCGGTAAACTATAAAAAATAATCCTTTATGACAAAATATTTTTAAAATTAAAATTGATATTATATGATTTAAAATTTTTAGATAAATAGATTTAAGCTATAATGAAGGTATATGATCTCATGGAATTACATAATTTTTGAATAAAATTAATAACACTTTCAACTATCTTTCTCTTATATTTAGTGTAAAGAACATGATATATTATATCATTAATTTCCTTTTGGGAGATGTTTATTTAACTAAAGAAATTGGCATGATCATGTAAACTAGAGAAAATGTTATTTTGAATACATATAATTCTATATCTAATTTTGTTAAGAAATATCAAAATAAAAAAAAAAAAAAAAAAAAAAAAAAAAAAAAGAAAGAAAGAAATAAGAAATGATGGTATTACTTAAATATTAATAAATAGATACATTAATTACATTTTAATTCAGTTTATTATGTATTCTGAGGTAATTAAAATATTCTGTCATTAAAATATTAATTTAACGTCTTCTATGATAGAAATCTGATCTTGATCTGGAAATATCAGCTTGTTCAGTGTACCTTAAAGTTTTAAAAAAAAAACTTGTAATTAATATAGGAATTATTTATTTATATTATATTTATGGATCTTAATTGCTTTATATATAAATATTTCATTATTTTCATTATTTAAATATTTTTACTCTGATAAAATATGATAGGAATAATCATAATAAGGTTAGAAAAAAAAAATAGTAAGTAACAATATTCATATAATAAATATTTCTATTAATAATTCATATATACCTAAATAAAAACGATGTAATTATATATTTTCTTATTATACTGGAGTTATCGTATCATTAATTGCATTAATTACACCCTAGTGTCGATGTCCATTTTTATTTTTCCAATAATATTTCCTTTAAATCATTTTTTTTTTTTTTTTTTTTTTTTTAGAATAGATAATCAATATTAAAATATATAAAAACCATATTAATATATAAATTTTTAAATTCATATAATATAATCTTAAAAATTATTATTTCTATTTAACAAACGTAAGAATTTAAATAAGAGCATGTAATATATAAATTGATCTTGGTTTATCCATTTTATTATTATCGCTATTGGAGTAAAAAATATCATAATAATTTTGATGTAATGAAATAAAATATTGAAGATCGGCAAATATTTTTTCTGTTTCATTTTCATTAGCTTTAAACGAACGTTTATTCATATTAACAATTTTTTTTAATCTGTTTTAATTATTATATAACAACTATTATAATTATTAAAATAAAATTATTATTTAATAATATAATTAAATATTGATTATTTTCTATTAAAATTTATATATATATATATATACATTTCATTCATCAGATTTTTTAAGGAGGACGACAATAGTGAATTTTCTAAGTTTGATTGTATACTAAATAAATGCATTAATTTTTTAATTGAGCATCCACAAGAAACAATTATTATATATTTATGAAAAGAAAGAGTTACAAATATGAGTTATATTATAATGGAAGATGTTATTTCTAAGAAAACAATTTTAAATACTAATAAAGTTATAAATACTATTAAAATGTTAGTGTCTTTTTTTTTTTAAAGGTGAAGTAGAGAAGATGGAAATCTCTGTGATATTGGTAATGAAAAATGTTCATATAGTATTTTAGATGAATCTTATCCATGTTGCTTTTCTGTAAATCCAGAATTGTATATAATGATGAAAAAGGTAATAAATGGGGTATAGAAGATGATCAATGATACGATATTAATGAAGCTAAATTAGATTCTACAATTCGTATCAATATCAGGAAAACCCAAGAATGTCTTATAACCAATTTACATTCAGATGACTCTGTGCTTTTTCTGGGTGAATGTAATCATAATGTATGGACTTATCAAAATATACATCTTGTTTTAGACGTTACCAGCAAGTGTTTGTATGCTATGAATTCCCAAAAAACATGAATGACTGAATGTTGTAAAGGTGATGAACAAATAAATCACCATTTCAATATAATCGACAGCAAGTATTTTTGCATTAAGAACAATGTTGATCGCCGTTTAGGTGGTAATACTTTGAATTTCCAAACAAGCAAGAGTGAATACTCTGAATGGTACAATGAAAGATGGAACCAAAAATGGGTAGATTCTATTAATGAAGTGGTTGAAAAGAATCTAAAGCTTAAACTTGAGCCCAAAATCATACCTAAATCTACCACTACTATGGATATACTCATATTTACCGATCAACCTACTTCTGATTGTTATTCTAAAACTGGTTATCCATACTGTTCTTTGGAAAATATTGATATTGCATACACTCATGAAACGGGTTCTTGGGGATTTGAAAATGACCTATGATGTCTTATATATGTTTTCAACACCCAGTGAACCAACTACATTTGTTGATCCAACTACCACAACTATTAAGACCTAGTTATACTGTCTATAATAATAATGAATAATAATAATAATAATAATAATGAATTATAATAATAATAATAATAATAATAATGAATTATAATAATAATAATAATAATAATAATAATAATAATAATAATGAATTATAATAATAATAATAATAATAATAATAATAATAATAATAATAATAATAATAGAATGAATTTAGAAAAAAAATAAAAAATTATTTCTATAAAAATAAAACAAACAAATTAGTATATATATGTATAAAATAGACCTAATAAATAAATATTAATATTTAATAATTGAAAAATTATTTGATATTACAACTTTTATAATTTATTATAGCGCAATATTTATATGAATTTAACTTTATAAAAATCATAAAAATTATATGGTTCAGGATATGATTCAAGGGATTATCAATGACGATATTCAGGACATCGTCATAATATAAATCATGATATAAATTATTGATTAAATTCATGATAATCAATGATATATTTATGATCATGATGAGATTCATAATAAAAAATATAATTAAAAAAAATATGATAAAATAAAAAAAATACATATATATGAACTATATAAAATAATGTATTTATAATGATAAAAAAATAATATATAAAATATAAATATTTGTAACAAAAAATAAAAATAAAAAAAAAAAACTAAAAACTTAAAATATAGAAAACACAGGAAAAAAAATTAAATTCATAATTATTACTTTTATTTAAGTGTAATATAAATTTTAGTAAATTTTAAAAATTAAATTAATTAAAAAAAATTTTAATAAACATTTATTGGTCAAGATACAATTTAATTCAAAGTAATAAAATAGTTTTTTTTTATAATTTTTTTTTTTCATTATATTATTTATTATGAATATCATCATAATATGGAGGTCTTATGTACTTTAGTTCTGACCATAAAACAAATTTATTTTAATTTTTATTTATGACCTTGAATCTTGGACTGAAAGCAGATTGTAGAAATTCTGAAGTAAAAAGAAATAACAAATAGTAATGATATTATTCATGTAATAAAATAAATATATCGATATGAAAAAACTACTTCATTCTAATAGTCTAACCATAATAATTGTAATAATAAAATGAATTATTTGAAAGTTATTTTAATGAATATAAAATATTTTCCTTAAAAAAATAAATTGAATGATTAACTCAAGGATTCACAAATATAGATTAATTATAATAGAATCATTCTGAACCCATTCTTTTTATATTTGATAGCCATCTTTATGCCAGTCCCTTCTCGAATGCTCAATATTGTAATCTCTGTATCATCTGGAATATTAATGGTTGGAACTCTGAAAAAAAATGACGAAACTTATTCATTTTAACTCAATTTTTAATTCTATATGTATCTGTATTTAAGAAGTTGGTAATAGTTCATTTCAGAATTCATTCTTTAATTCTTAATTATTTCTTAATCATTATAGAACCATACTTATATGTGAACGCAAGAAAATTTCTGGTATGCGAGAGCTTTATATTTGATGTTTGCACTTTCTGTCATTTCATTAATGATAATATTGAAAATAGATATATATTTTTAATAAATATAATTGCCTTTGGATCAATTAGATATTCATTTAAAACATTAATATCCTTTGAAAAAACATGAATATTATAGAGATAAAGCGGTAAGTATAAAAAAAAACCTCTATATAATTCTATAATGTATAAAGTATGATTTAGTTAAAATTTATTTTAACTTCTATAAAAAAGTATTCATTTTCAATTTATTATTAAAAATATAATTAAGATATATTAATATATGTTAAAATTTTTTTATAAATTTTTTTAATTATTAATAATATATATTAAACAAATAATTTAAAAATAATTTAAAAAAGTCAATAAAATATGAATTATTTAAATTTTTTTTTAAAAAAAAAAAATGATATGGTATTAAAGTAAATAATAATAATAAACAAATTATTTAAAATATTATTCTAAAATTTCATATTGATAGGATAATCATAATATAATATTATTTCTAAATCTTTATATATTAATTATTAAATATTTAAATTATTAATAATGAAAAATAATATGATGAAACATATATATTATAATGAAAAAATTTTTACATTTTGTTATAATTCTTTTATTTAAAATGAAATTTCTAGGGTTTTGGTCTTTTTCCTTACATATTATATAATTAATTATTTTTCTTAATATTTTTAATCCTCTTTGTATTCTTTTATATAATTAAAAGTCAAAAATATAAAGTATGGATAAATTTTTATAAAATATGCTCACTAAATTATTGAAATTATTTAAAAAAAATTTTTTTTTTTTTTTTGTATGATTTAAATGGTTAATTTTGTATTATTATTTTTATTTAAAATAAAAAATTAAATAAAAATAATAAAAAATTCTTTAGAGTAGTATTCCATTAAATAATAAAGAATAATAAACAAATTTATGATAGATAAAAAATAGTTATTAAAAAGAGACAAAAAGATAAAATTTTTAATGTAATTTATCCTATTTTTCTTTATTTTATTTTATTTTATTCAATCTGTACTTTATATTCATATTCAATATTTATTTTATTTTATTTCCTTTTATTTGGTATTATTTTTAAGTTTTATGATTTTATAATAGATAATATATAAATTATGTATATATTTTTATATATTTTAATTTAAAGGTTTAAAAAATTTTTATAATAAATTATATTAAAGTAGCATATTTAAATTTAAATGAATCAACTTTAAACATTATTTAATTACATTTATGATTTATGATATTTATTTACATAAATTTAATTAAACAATTTGAAACATAAAATAAATTAACAGATCACAAATTTTAATTTATTTTTTTTATTATAGTTTTATAAAATATATATTAAAATTCAAAAAAGTTATTATTAAAATTATTTAAAAGTTCTAGAAATTAAAACTTCAGAAATAGTTATTTTAATATATGTAATATATCTGTTTGATATATGAAATTTATTTGTTAATTTATTTAATAACTTAAAATGTTAAATATACTTTTTTAAGTGGTGTTATTATGTATATATATATTTTTTTTAAAAAAAAAAGTGGTGTTATTACTTATTATGAATATTTTTTTTTTTAAAAAAAAAAAGTGGTGTTATTACTTATTATGAATAATTTTTTTTTTTAAAAAAAAAAAAGTGGTGTTATTACTTATTATGAATAATTTTTTTTTTTAAAAAAAAAAGTGGTGCTATTACTTATTATGAATAATTTTTTTTTTTAAAAAAAAAAAAAAGATATTACTTAAAAAAATGAATAACTTCTTAGAATTAATATAATATCAAATTTCAATTACTTAACTGTAAATTAATTAAACTTATTATATTTGAATATTGAATATTAATAAGAATAGTTTCTATTATTATTTGTTGAAAGATAAACCTTTTATACATTATAGAGTTATTCAATTTAAAATTATTAAAATATATTTTAAAAATTATTAATATTTTTTAAAAGCCTTTATCTTTAATTATAATCATTTATTCAAAAAAAAAAAAAAAAAAAAAAAAGTCACAAATAAATTTTATTTAATCTCCTTTTCTGATACATCATTAATTTTTTTAATTCTATTTGTCGCATTTTTTTTAAAAAAAATGATTTATTGTTGTACAAGAATAGTTATTAAGGAAATTTGTCAATTTTTTTTTTTTTTACACTATTGTTATATTCTAATTTGATAAAAATACATTTAAAATATATTTTTAATAATTCTTAGACTCATTGAATGATAGATGATACTAATAAATTTCATTAAATTTTCTTCTTTTTTTTTTTTTTTTTTAAAAAAGTCAAGTTGTTAATTATAAAAAAAAAAGTATATATAATTAATTTTAAAAATTTATGAATTTAAAATTAAATAAAAGGGAATATATGAACTATAATGTAATATATTATAAATAATAACTAATAATACATAAAAAAATTTAAATCAAAAGATAAAATATAATAAATTATAAATAGTATAAAATAATATATTTTTATTTGTTAAATAAATATATATAATACATAGAATGTCAAGGGTTAAATTCTAATTAATAATTTTCTGAACAAAAAATAATTATTATTATAATTGAAATTATATAAATATCTAAATAAAGTAAAAAAAAAAGTATAAATATAAAAGATTTCAAAAAAAAATATATATATATATATATAAAATACAAAATATAAAATATAAAATATAACATACTAATAATACATATATGTTTAAATAATATAATATATATTTTAAATAATGTTTTTATATTTAAATATTATATTATACTATATTGTTTGCTTAATGTTTAATACATGATTTTCATTTTAATAGGAATATTATAAAAATGTTTCAAAAGAAAGGTTTAAAACCTTTATATATATATTCATAATTATATACAGCTCTCTTTTTAACTATTTTATATTTATTGATTATTATTATTTTTTATTAATAACAAAATATTGAAAAATAAGAATGATAGAAAATATTAATCATTATAAATTATTTTTACTATATATAAATCAAAATTTTATTATTTTAATTATTTTTTTCTTTATATTGTATTGATTTATTTTAATATAAAGAATTTCCATACATAATACATATATTACTATATATTCTAATATATTTTTAATTTAAATAAATTTTGTTTATTATATTTTTTTGTTTTAAATTTTTTAATTTTTTTCTTTTTTTTCTTTTTTTTTTTATTTTTTTTAAAAAAAAAGAACTTTTTAATATATCCACTTTTACTGTTCTTTTTTCTAAATTTTAATAGAGTTGAATAGGAAGAAATAAAAATAAATAAAAAATTAATAAAAAGATTCAAATTGAATATATATATAAATAGTTAAACAATTATAAATATAATGTTTATATAATATCGTTTAAAAAATTTATTTATTGGAAATCTCATTATGTTATATAAAAATTTCAGTAATATCATATAATCAATTTTAATAATATATAAAGGTAAAAATCTATAATAATTTAAATAAAAATAAAATAAAAAAAAAAAAAAATAATAATAAAATAATAATACAAAGAAAATTACTTTTTTTATCTATATTCTATGTTTCTCTTTTTTTTTTTTTTTTTTTTTTTTTTTAATTTTTTTGTAAAAAAAAAAAAAAATAAAAAAATTTATTTACCTAATATTAATCAGTATTCAAATCAATTATAAAATTAATAATATTATTATAAAAAACGACTTAACACGATTTTAAGAATAATATTAAAAATCTTCAAATTTTTATTAAAATTGAAGAAATTTAAAATTAAATATTAATGAATTTTATTTAAGAGATGGACATTTAAATGTTTTCGACATAACAATATTAAATAACAATATTAAATAACAATAATTATAATTATAAATAAAAGTATGAAATAACAATTCTTAAGATTGTTTTATTTTTATTTCATTTTCATTTTTATTTATTTTGTTAATTAATTAAAATTCAAAAATATACTAATGATATTTTATTATTATACATTTATTAATTTAAATTTAATATCCTTAAGCTTTAAAATCGGATTACATTGATTTATGAATATTTCTATTCATTTAATAATATTTTTTAATTAAATAATAATAATAATAATAATATATATATAAATTTATATATATATATAATTTATGAATATTTCTATTCATTTAATAATATTTTTTAATTAAATAATAATAATAATAATAATATATATATAAATTTATATATATATATATACATAAAAATGGGCACTTCAGACATAATAGATAACCAAACAATTGACTTTGAATATATTGTAACTTCACTTATAAATTCATATAGTAGTCAGACTTCTTACGCATATCTTCTACAAGGTGTATTAATTTTTTATGCATATATTCGAGGAGTTGGTCGAAATGGGGATTTTTGGAGAATTATATATATTGGAACGCTATCGTCATTCATAGCGGCTCTAACAAGTAATATATGTAAAATTATAAGTGATAAACAAATTGAAAATGGTGGTGAAACAAATATAATAATTTTTTATGTGACAATTTTTAATGAAACGTTATACTCAATTCGTAATCTTGTTCTTCCATATATTAATGTTATAAAAGTTAAACCTTTACTAGGAGAAAAAGAAAAGAAAAAATTACGAATTTTTATTATAGTGATGACAGTGATTCATTTTTTATTACGGTATAATATAGGATTTTGGCGTCTAAATCATAAATATATGGAAGCTACTGATGATACACTTATACGATATTATGGTTTTGCTACTATTTCAGTTGCATTCACAGATATTGTCTGTTCTATGATAATAATAAAAAAGTTATTAGAAAACTATCATATTGCGGCCAGAAAACAATTAAAAATTTCAGTATTCAAATATTTTTTCCAATCTGCACTATTTATTTTATTGTTTGTTGATTTCTTTAGTTTAATTATAGGTGTTTTAGCAGTCGTTGATAGTCCAATGTTAAAATTAGCATTTGTACCATTAGTTGGTTTAAATTCTAATATTATATTATTATTAGCATTTGATGCCCTTATTTTTAAAAACGATGTAATACAAGATATGAATTCATCCTATAATTACTCATATTGTTCATATAGACAACATTCAAATAAAATGATACCATTTAATAGTGTAGATCAATATGGTAATCATCATCAAAATAATAATCAATATAGTTATGATAGTCAATACTATTATCAAAGTAATAATCATAGTGAATGTCATCAGTGTAGTGAATGTAATTGTTCTAAATGTACCACCTGTCCCAATAATAAAAGTCAATGTAGAAATCATTCAATAGCAATTTCAGAACCTCTAGAGAATACATATGATTATGTATCACAAAAAAATTAACCTATAAATTTAGTACGCATCACACCCTATTTACTATTTATTCTTTTTAATTTATAAAAAATAAAATAAAATAAAATAAAAAATAGTCAAAAAAAAGTAAAATAAAAAAAAAAAATAAAAAAAAAAAAAAAAAAAAAAATAAAAAGTTCAATAATAAAAAATAAATTATAACATTTTCATTTTATAATAACATCATAACAGAATTAAAAATATTATAATATTCTACACATTATATAAATATATTAAATTATCTCATCTTGTCATATATCTATAAATTCATTATTTTTATTATTACTAATATTATTATTATTGTTATGATATTTTTTTTTTTTTTTTTTTTTTTTGAATTATTTATATATATTTAATAGATAATTAAATTATTATAAGTTAATTAATAAATAGAATAACAAAAGTATAAGTGATAATAATAATAATAAGATAAATGAAAATATATATATATATATATATCAAAAATATTAAACATAATAATAATAATAATAATAATAATAATAATAATAATAGTGATGATGATGATAAATAAATAATATTAATAATAGTTATATGAACGAAATATACTAATACCAAATAATATAATTATTTATGATGTTATCTTTAAGTTGACTTAACTATAAATATATTTAATTATTATAAATATTATTATATTTAAAATGTTATAAATATATTTTAAAATTAAATATTATATAAATATCGTCATACTACTATGAATAAATTAAAATGAAATAAATTATAAAAAAAAAAAAAAAAAAAAAAAAAAAAAAGAAAACAAAAAAGATTACATAAATGACATATTTTATATTTTATATTTATCTAACTTAATAATAATAATTATTATTATTTATTATTTTTATAATAGATATATATATTTAATAAAAATAATATAAATATAATTATTTATTTATTTTTATTTTTATTATTTTTATATTTATTTTTACTTTTTTTTTTTTTTTTTTTTTTTTTTTTTTTTTTTTTTTTTTTTTTCATTATTTAAATATTTTAATAATGAACTTTAGTTATATAGAAGTAATAAAAACTAATTCAATAATTATTTGAAGAATACAAATTTTAAACAAAACAAAGTAAAATAGTAAACAATAAATATTTGTAAATTAAATCTTTTTATTATTATTGTTATTATTATTATTGTTATTATTATTATCGTTATTATTATTATTATTACATTGTAATATAAGTAATGAAAAAGACGCCTTTTAATATTGTGAAAGCATTTATTTTGAATAAAAAAGTATTAGTAACTCTTTATCATAAAATATATTAGAAAAATTAACATAATTATAAACCATAAATTCATTTGTCTTAACAATTATTATTATTATAATTATTATTATTATTAAACCATAACTTTAATTAATAAAGTTTTTACTTTGTAATTTTATAAAGTAGTGAAGATGTATATCATGAAGTAGTTAATAATAATAATAATAATTATAATATGTTCAAATTACATATAAAATCTATTAAATAATAAATAAATAAAAAAAAAAATCAAATACATTTCATTTCCATAAATTTATTTTCCTTTGTTTATACCGTATATACATATATATTAAAAAAATAAAAAAAAATAAAAAATAAAAAAAATATAAAAAAATAAAAAATAAAAAATAAAAAAATAATTTAAAACCATTATAATTTAAAAATCAAATTAATATATATATATATATATATATATTTCAGTTGAAAAAGAAAAAAAAATTAACAATTATTAAATTCTTCAGAAATTTTAGAAACAAAAGATTGATTTATAATTCTTTATAATTCTATTAAAAAACAATTTTATTAAACATAAAAATTATAATTAATAAACAAAATTACTAAACACCACTACTTATAAATTACTTTTTACAGAGCACATTCCGGATATCTCCACCAATTTTTGATATGCGGGACTTTTTTGTGCAATAATTTATAAGCAGTGGGTTTTTTAAAAAATGGTTGTTTAGTAAAATTTATTAATAAAATTTACAAGAGAGTCCTCTATTTCTAATATAAATAATTTAATCTATTTATAAGAAATAGGTAATATATTAATTATATATTCTAATATATAGAAATTAATTTTATATGAATTAAAATATTATAATTATAATAATACATATTGAAATAAAATAAAATAAAATAATTATCAAAAAAATATAAATTTATTATTTAATAATTATTATTAAATATACAAATATGTTACTACACATATTTGTTTTATATCACTAAATGAATGAATAAGACCAAAAAAAAAAAAAAAGTTAAATATAAATTAGTTTTATATTGAATAATATAAAGAATTTTTTTTTATATAATCATATTTTGTTCCATTTCATTCTTTATATAAAATGAAATTATTTAGAAACTTTCATATAAAATTAGTAATTTATATTTTTATAATAAATTATTTATTTATATTTATTTATTTATTCTTTTTTCATTATTTATTTATTTATTTATTTATTTATTATTTATTTATTTATTTATTTTTATTTAATCTTATTTCAATATAATACAAAATAAATGATTAAACGATTAAGATATTTATTTATTATTTGATGTAATAAATTTTATATTTTAATATTTATTAAAAAGTTAATAAATTTTTTAATTTTAAATAATCATGAAAAATAATTGAAAGTAATAATTCTTCTCTTTTGTTTTTCAGTAAGAGAATATCCATCCGAAGTATCATTAAATATACTTTTTCCACATGGAGAAAATATAATTTTTTTCTATATTTTGTATATTAAATATATCTTTGAATCATCATGATATTATAATAATCATATTTGTAAAAGAATATTCCGAACAACTTTATTTCAAAAATTCTAATATAGTAAATAATAGGAGAAAATAAATTAAATTAATATAGCTAATTATATATAATAAAAATAAAATTAAAAATAAAAATAAAAATAAAAATAATTAAAAAAGAAAAAAGAAAATAAAAATAAAAATAAAAATATATAAATTAATAAATAATAAAAAAATATAAATTAAATTAAACAAACTTCTAAATATTTTTTTTTACTATAAGAAAATTCTTTTTAGTAATAATATTATAAAATGATTTGTAATTTTAATCATAAAATAATTCAATTTCAATATTTATATTTTATCACATATTACACAAATATTTTTAAACATATAAATTATCTTTACACAAATACTTATAAACATATAAATTATATAGAAATTCATTAATATGTTTCAAGAATAAAACTAACATATATTAAAGCATGTTAGCTTAAAACATAAATATATTTTATTGATAACTCATATCTATAAAAATATTATTTTACATCATTATAATACTTAATAATATATATATATAATTATAATATTTATTACAAAACATTCAAAATATATTATTTCCATTTTAAATTTTTTATAAAAAATAATAAATAAATTAAATTCATATATAGTATTATTAAACCAATGAAAAATAAAATAAAATATTATTATAAAAAATATATATACATAAATAAAAATAAAATAATTCTTTCATAAAAATTTTTAGAAACTTTTTTTTTTATGAAATAGTTATTTTAAGAAGATACTATTTTTTTTTTTTTTGTTACACTAAAAAATTTTGATCTAAACTCTATCATACTACTAATATAATATTTATATTTATATATATTTTTTTTTTATAAAATTTCATTAATATAAAATTTCATTAATATTTAATAAATTAATCTATTTTTTTTTTAAAAAAAAAAAAAAAAATTAAAAAATATTATATATATAAACTTTTATTAATATATCTTGTTAGATTCAAAATTACAAAATTAATTTTTCGTACGAAATTTTATATTATAAAATTTTATTTGATATTAATTAAATCAAATATTAAATTAAATAAAATTAAATTAATCCTTTTATAATAAAAAGAGGTCTTAATAATAAAAGGAAATTAATAATAATAATAAAATACATTAATATTAATTTAGTAATAATTACAAAAAAATTATTATATTAAAAAATTATTTTATATAAAAGAAAAAACAAGGATTTTTAAATAAGATAGAAGGTAGGATTTTTTAAAAAAGGAAAAGTTTTATAATTTGTAAATATAATAAAAAGAAGTTATATTTAAAAAGATGTATTTTTAATAAATAAAAAATAAGCAAAAGAAAAAATTTATTTTGTGTTATTAAATTTATAATTTGATATTAAATTTTATATTAAATAAAGTTTTCATTAAAATTCTTTTGTACATTATTGAGCGTTATTGTTGGGCTTTTCTAAAACTAAAATATCTTGTAACCAAAATACAAATATATCATACATCTGTAAAATACCTATTTTCACAATACTAATACAATGATGTATAATAGAGTATATATTATTTTTTATTATATTGATAAAAAATTTTTTTACCATTTTTAAATTTTATTAAGTATTATAGTTAAAATTAATATCATGAAAAAAGTATAAATGAACCAAAAAAGAATAAAAAGTAATAATATAAAAAAATTTTTTAAAAAAAAAAAAAAAAAAAAAAAAAAAGAACAAAATTAAAAAATAAAATTAAAAGTTTAAAAAAAAAAAAAAAAAAAAAAAAAGCTAGTATATTTAGTTTCTTATTAATAATTTATATATAATAATAATGAAACTTTTTAAATCTTTTTCAGCTATATTATTTTTCGGTATTTATTTTTAACATTATTTTTTATATACAGTTTAAAATATAAAAGTAATAAAAAAAAAAAAATTTGATAAATTTAATATATATATTAAAATATATAGCTTTTACTGCTAAGGCTGAATTCTGGGATAATGTTAAAAGAACTGAACTTTATGAAATGATGGAAGAAAGCATTCCTGAAATGCGTATTTCTATGCCAGAAAATTTATGGAATGAAATAGTAGAAAAAGCACAAGTTTCTCAAGAAAGTGAAATTAATAAGTTTACTGT
>JACVTC010000004.1:1550000-1622500 GCA_016946835.1 Neocallimastix lanati (nom. inval.) | reverse complement strand
TTTTTTTTTTTTTTTTACTTCTGGTGTGTAAACCTCTCATTTTCAGCCTCCCCACCTCAAAGCATGGAAATATTAAAGTAGTCACAGCACTTTCGTATACTTTCGCATAGGCGTATATTGTCCCTGCCGGATGGCCTTACTGAGTGTTCAGCATTGGCACTCTAACATGCATATTATTACTGAGAACTTTCTGGTATACATTTTCTCCAATTCCTAACTTCCCTTTGAAGTGAGTCCAGTATAACCTAGCCCAATGAGATACGTTACTAAAAAGTATATATATCTAATTTTTAAAGATTGATGGTATCAAATTTTAAAAAACTTATTTAAATATTTTTTTATTATTATTAATATATAATTTATAGAATATTATATTATAAATAATATAATGAACTAATATATATAATGGAATTTTTATGATAAAAGAAATATTAATATGATATTCAATAAAAAAAAATATATATATAAGCATCCAAATTTTTAATAATATAATTGTTAAAAATAAGTATTAATTTTTAATGTATATTAATAGTAATATTATTATTTTAAAAAATGATAGAATTAATAATTAATTTTCATTTTTTATTTTTTTTTTTTTTTTCTATTGTTTTTTTTTTTTTTTAATATAAATTAATATATATTTATTAATATAAATAAATATTTAAAAATCTATCTAATTATCTTTTATATATTGTATTTATGTGTTTCTATATAATATTTATTTTTTATATATATATATATATATATTTTTTAATTTTAACTTTATAAACTTCGATTTAAATACATTTTAATAAATAATTTTTAATAATAATAATATATATAAAATAAATAAAAATAAATAAAATGACAAATAAAAAGCTATATATTTATAATTATGAATATACATCATATATTTATTCCATTAATTAAATATGGTATATGTATATAAAGAAAAAAATTTTTTATATAATTATTGAGTAACCCTACTGATTCCACTTTAAAAATAAATCATCAAAATCTTCAGTTGAAAAATTTCTATTTAAATAATTAATAAATCCCCTAGAAAAGGTATTCTTTTCCTGATGAAAACATAATGTGTTTAAATTTGGATGATAGGATATAAAACTTTTAACTGTTCTTTCCCATATTTTCAAGCATCCTTTAATATTTAACTAATTAAATATTTCATTTAAATAAATAAAAAAAAAAAAAAATAAAAAATTGAAAAATTGAAAAATCATTATTAAATTTGATATTATTGTTTTTTAATATATTATATTTTATTATATAATATAATAAAATATAAGTTTATATGTATATATATATATTTCATTCTATCTTTTTCTTTATCACTTATTTTTTTTTTTTTTATAAAAAAAATATAATTAATAATAATAATAATATTATTATTACCTTTTCTATGTATGGACAATATTTATTTAAGCATTCTATGGATCTATTAGTTAATGTTTCAGAATTAGATATTGATATATATTTAAGTTGTGATTGATGTTTAATGAAGTCTTCAAAACCATCATCTGTTATTCTTGGGCAGTCATCAAAAGAGATAGCTTCCAATGCTTCACAATGATTAGAAATGATTCTTAATCCTTCATCAGTAATATCCATACAATCACTGAGATTAATACGTTTAATACGTTTATTCTTTGGATGTTGAACATGATTATGACCATAACCTATACCTCTAAATTGAGAAAGATTATGAGTGTTATCATTATAATTATAATTATGGAAAAGAAGTTCATCATTCATTTTAGAAGAAAGATTTTCATTCATAAAAGAGGAATCCTTTTCTATACTAAATAAATTCTCAAGACCTTGATCAGAAATATTAAGAAGACCCGTAAAGTTAATATATTCTAAATGTGAGCAATAGCGATTAATTAAAGTTAAAGAAGAATCTGTAAAACTAGTAGTCAACATTAATCCTAATTCTTCTAGATTCTTAAGGTAAGGTATAATAAAATCGAAATCACTTTCTTCACATTCAACCTGGATTAAATCTAAATTCCTTAAAGATGATTCCAAATTTTTAAAAATTTTCTTAATATTAGCCTTTGAAGAGAATTTAAAGAAGGATAGGATTAATGAACTAATACTATGACAATGTTCTGTTATATGTAATAAACTTTTTTCATTAATAAATGATGTTGAAAATGGAATAAAGAGTAATTGATGAACATTGGTACATACTGATGATATAACTTCTGCAGTTAAATTACTAAAGTTTACACCAAATAATGCAATATCTATTTAATTTAAAAAAAAAAAAAAAAAAAATATATATATATATATATATAGTAGCATAAAAATAAAATTATGATAATTAAAAAAAAAATAAACAAATAATGTATATTATATTAGCATAATTTACATAATACATATATATTAAGGGGGAATTTTAAAAAAATTATATAAAAAATAAAATAAAATAAAAAATAAAATAAAATAAAATAAAATAAAAAATAAAATAAAATAAAATAAAGAATAAAATAAAAATTAAAAAAAAATAAAATAAAATAAAACAAAAAAAAAAAATAAAATTAAAATTAATAAAAAAAAAAAAAAAAAAAAAATGAAAAATTACATTTAAGATTTGGACAATTTCTAAGGATCATAGTGAATGCCAATTCACTTTTACGATCATACCATTCTTTAGAATCAGGAACTTTTCCATCATGAGAAACTCTTAAAACGATATTACGAGTAGGGAATTCCTTTTCATTTTTAACAAAAGCTTCAAGAGAAGCGGCAATCTTTAATAAAAGATAAGGATTAACAATATTATTATAATAAAAAGAAAGTGTATGATAAAGTTCCTTTTGGGCCAAATGACTCCAATGACGACATACTTGAACACAACTATAGACATCATTATATGCATTTGAATTGGAATATTTGGAAGAATTCGATTTGTTTTTTTCAAAATCAGTTCCAGTATTCATATCATCCTCACCATTATCATCTTCACAAGTATAATCATTATAGGGATCTGTATTGGAATTGAAATTGGAAGGACCATAATAATCACTATAATTATAATTATTATCTTGCTCATTTTTTTCTTCACCCTTTTGTTTTGAAGACGTTGAAGCTGAATAAGAAGGAGATGATAAATAATTAGTATTTGTATATGAACTTGATGATGAAGCTTCAGCAGAAATTTTACCTTTTGAATGTTTATTACGTTGTTTTTGATTTTTTAATTTTATTTCTTTTGGAACAATACGAACATATCTAAAGATTCTAGCCAAAATTTCTGGAGGAAAGTTTTGAATTTTAGAAGGATATTTTTTATTATTGAGCTCCGTCGTACCAGTAATTAATTCTTTAGAGTTCATACTTTTTAAAGTTTCATTTGAACTATTTAAATAGATATTATTATATAATTTATTACTATTTAAAAATGAATCATCCTCTTGTAAAGATGAATTACTATTAAATAAAGTATGGAATGAATCCAATGATGAAAAAGTTGAAGGTATATTATTAATATCATTATTATTGTTGTTGTTGTTGTTGTTGTTTATATTATTTAAATTTATGTAAGAATTATTTGCAGTTTTTGATGAATTACTTTCCATTGAATCTATAGAAATAGAAATAGAAGAAAAAGAAGATGGAATTTTTTGAATAGGTATCGATTTAAATTTTTTTTCCATTAAACTTTCATTTGCAGAGAATAAAACCTGTGAAGGATGATTTTCATCTCTATCTTCATTTATTTCATTAATTTCATTAATTTCAATTTTCACTTTTCCCTTTTCCTTTCTTAATACTGTTTCTTCATTTTGAATATTTTTTTCTATTTTATCTTCTATTATAGAATTAGCCATGGTATTAATAATTGTAGTTTCAGGAACAGAATATACATTAATACTTTGTGGTAATGGAGGTTTTTTCACTTCATCATCATTTTTCACATATTTTAATAGCTTTGAACTCACACTAAAGTTATCTCTTGAAAATAAATCCTTATCATATTTTTCAATTTTCATAAAGGAATGATTTAAAGTATTCAATAAGTTACGGATAGAAGCCACAGATTCAGGATTAAGGATTTTATTAGAAATATTATGGTCATCAATTTCTTCTAAGGGATTATGAGCATGTCTATTTTCATCGGCAGTATTGTTAAAATTATTATAATATGGATCGTCCGATATAACCAATAAATTTCTACAAGCACTCATGATGAAAATCAATTGACGTTTATAAGTTTGAAATCTTTTCTGATAATATTGAATATTCATTTTTAATAAAAATAAGTTTTTATCAAAAACATTTTCATTTCGTATCTGTTCATATTTATGAAGTAAACTAAGAACTAGTGATGAGAATTTTTGTGTCGATATTATTTAATCATTTTATAATGAAATTATGAATTATAAATACACATATATATATTTATAATGATTTTAGATTAATAGTTCACATGTATATAATTATATAAATATTTATTATTATTATATATAATTATTTGAAAAAATAAAATAAATTAAAATTTAGAATTTATTTATATATACTAAATTTTCTAAATTTTTATATTTTTTTAAATATATAAATGAAATAAAAAATAAAAATGAAATAAAAATTTAAAATTATAAAAAAAAAAAAATAATAATAATAAATAAAAAATAAAAATTTAGAAAAATGAAATAAAAAAAAGGATAATTACAATAATAATGATAATAAAAGAAAATAAAAAAAAAAAAAAAAAAAAAAAAAAGAAATAAAAGAAAAAAAATAATAGTTACAATAATAGCGAATTACTTACATTCATCATATTCAAAAGAAAATCTGGATTGTATACCCATAAGACATAAATTTAATGTCCAAGTAAGGGCTTTATTCATTAGTTTTTCACTTTGATATTTACAATGAATACCGAAATTTTCATTTTGGACAGTTTCATTTCTAGCTCCTTGTTGAGCATGATGATTTTCTACTTCTTGAGCTAAGTTTGCTTCATTAATTAAATTATTTTCTTCAAATTGATCATTTCGATTAGGATTATTATTATTTCCGTTAATTTCATTATTATTACCACTACTAGGAAGATGATTATTTTCTTCTTCTATAGGATTATCTTCTACCTCTATGAATGCAATATTAGAACGACGATTAGTTTGTTCTAAAGAAATGGGAGTTTCATTTATTGTATTGTTTGTATTAATATTGTTATTATCATTTTGTATTATTCTTTCATTTTCATTATTAATACTATTATTATTATTATTATTATTGTTATTATTATTGTTATTATAATTATTATTATTATAATCAAATAGTAATGTTCTACGACCTCTTTGATGAATTTCTTCTTCTTCACTATCCATAGTATCTTCGTGATGGTTATGGAGAAGAGAAAGGCTAACATTATTTTCTTCTTCTTCTTCACTTTCATTCGACAGTAAAGTGTAATTATGATATCTACTAGGATAATCATTACCAATATCCTCACTATTCGTATCAGGATAATTGTGAACGGTATTTGAAAGAGTATTACTGAATGAATTTTCCATTGGTTCATTATGGTCATTTACAAAAGAATCTAATTCTTCATCATTCTGAATATATAATGGAGGTAATTGTAATGGAGGTGGATCAATAGAAGGACGACCATTTAATAGTATACCCATTCTTGGTCTCATAGTTTCTTCTTCTTCTGAAGTGATAGGGTGATGAACATTATTACTATCATTATAAATTTCTGATTCTACAAAAGTAACATGTCTATCTTGAGAATCCCGAGTATATTCGTTTTCCATTTTTTTTCCTTACATATATATTACAATAAGATATTTGATATTAAATTTCTTTAAAAAAAAAATAAAAGAAAAACTAATAAAAAAAAAAATTATTTTAACCTGAAATAGTAAAAAAAAAAAAAATTAAATTGTATATTAAATAATAAAAAAGATTAAAAAAAAAAATATGTTAGCATTTCCCCAGAAATGATATTATTTTATATATAATAAAGTGATATTATTTTTAATATTTATTTAAAACATTTTATATAAAAAATAAAATATAATCTATTTTAAAATATTAATTACAATATTATTTTTTTTTTCTTTTGTTTTTAGAAAATATTTAATATTAATATATCTTAATATTAATATATCTCTTTAACTCAATAATTCAAAATTATTGTATAATATATTCAATCTCATTATATATTATTTCTTCTTTCTTTCTTTATTAATAATTTGAATTGAAAAATTAATTGAAAACATAAAAAAATTATTAATAATATGAAAAAAAAAAAAAAATAATTAAATAATTGGTAGTATAATGAACTAAAAGAAATAATAAAATAAAATAAAATATTTAAGAAAAAAATAAAAATATATAGCAATAAATAATTGATGAATTTTTTAAATAATGTTAATGAAAAAATAATAATATTTTATAGAATTTAATTTATATGTAATAATAAATGGTGTTAATAATAAAATAATAATATCATTATTAAAATTATGATTATTATTAATTTAAATTATAATTTTTTACAATATTTTTTGTTTTTTAAATAATATAATAATAATCAATAAATATATATAAATTTAATTTTTTTTTTTTTTAAAAAAAAAAAAAGTTTATATATATCTCTGTTATTATTTTATTTTTTTATTATTTTCCATTAACCTCGTTAAATTTAATATATTATTAAAAATTTTAGTAAATAACCCCACCTGTTTTATCTATAAAAATTAATAAAATAAATTTTAAAAAAAAAAAAATTAAAAAAAAAAAAAATTTTAAAAGGATTATAATGAAAATAAGGAAAATAAAAATTTGATATAAATTTTATTTTTTTATTTTTTTTTTTTTTTATAATTATTTATTTACTAATAAAAAAAAAAAAAAAGATAAAAAACTCATTTCTAATTTAATTTATAATTTATAAAGGCACCTTCATTAAATATGTAGATAAATTATATAAATAAATGATATGTTTTAGATATTAAACGGAACATGTTTTATATTTAAAAATTAGAAAAAAAAAAAAAAAAAAAAAAAAAAAAAAAAAAAAAATATATATATATATATATATATTAAAAAAATTAGGTTTTTTATTTTAAATTTTTATTAATTATACGTTTTTCTAAACAATTCTAAAAATTATCAAAAATATGTTACAAAAAAAAAATAATAAAATTATAACCTATAAATCATATTTAAATTCTTATAATAATAATAATAATAATAATAATAAATAAATAAATAAATTATTGTTATTATTGATATTCTGTTAATTATTATTATTATTAAATTATTTATAAAGAATGGTTATTAAATTATTTATAAAGAAAGGTTATTCTAATCAAAGGGTTCTTAGAAAAGGAACATTTGACTTCAAAAAAATAATTATTTTTTAATATTTATAGAAATTTATTTTAAAATTAAATACTTAAGAAAATTAAATAATCCTCTATTAATTATTTATTTATTAAAAATTTATATTTTCACTAATAAAACTTTATTTTTTTTTTACAGCCGTATTTATTGGAACTTTAATCTTTATTTATTTATTTATTTATTTATTTATTTATTTATTTATTTATTTATTTATTTATTTATTTATTTATTTATTTATTTATTTATTTATTTATTTATTTATTTATTTATTTATTTATTACAGGAATATTTCTTATTCTAAAAAAAAAAAAAAAAAACAGAATTAATAAAAAATAAATATTATTTGACCAATTAGAACATAATAATATAATAATATTTAAAATAGTAACGTGAAATAAAAAGTAATATTCAAAATAAAGTATATAAGTAAATTCAGAAAAAAAAAAATTTCGTATGCAACGAACCTCACCTCCAGATTACTTATTCCGGATTAGGGTTTATTTTGACTCTCTGAAAGATATTATGGTCTTCTTTCTCCTTCAAAGGCATTGGCCCTACTAGCCTTTCTTAACCGAATTTTCAGCGTTGACGTTCCTGGTTAATATGTGTTTATACTGTCGGAAGAGTAACCCTTGTCGAGTACTAGCCCTTGGCATAATTTCTGTGCCGCAGATCGCACCAAGAATGGCGTTTTTGAATAATCCTCAGAAATAATTTGGTTCTTAAACAAAACATTCCTTTTTATAATTTAAATCAATAATGTCTTCATCTCTTTCACCAAGAGGAAAGTTATATAATCGGTACCACGTCACATATATATTTACACTCTCATTGTTCAGAAAATTACCAATATTAACATGATTTTCACTAATTGACCTATTCACTACATTATTAGTAACAATACTATTATTTCCACTATCACTAATATTTCAATTATTAATAATATTATTTCTACTGTTATTATTATTATTATTATTATATACTTCGTTACTACTATCAGAATTCAGAACTTAATTCTATATTATTCATATCTATGACAACAGTGTTTACATTACTATTTAATATTGGACAATATTTGCTAATTGCAAAAATTTTTTCATAAAAAATTTCGAAATCTTTAAAATATTGCATTCGAAATTCACGAAAAAGATGACATTTAGGAAACCAATATTCCAATCGAAGATTACTATTTTTTCTGTAACAATAATGGACATCCTTATTCATTCATATTGGCGGCCTTGGCAACACAAGTATCGAATTTATATCCACATCTGGTACGGAGTACCCATCAGAAACCAGTTCTATATTCATGATATTTAAAGTTGAGCGTTAGGTAGTCTTTGGTACTCTCATATTTATTTTTCTTACGAGCCTTAGCCTTGATTTATTTTCCTGACATTTCTCTATCCCAGTAAAAATTTACAATTACTTTTTCTGATGGAAATTTTTATAATTTTTCTATTAATATTTTTACTTTCTTTATACCATGCATGATGTCTACAACGTCTATAAATGATATATCTCTAAGTAAAACAAAGATAATACAATTCGACTTTTTCCATTTTTTAAAACATCTTACCTGAGTTACATTCCTTATCTTTCTATGAAATGTGCAATCGCACATTTCATAGAAAGAGAAGGAATGTTAAGTTCTTTAGAAACACAATAAATGGATGTACAACTATTCCCATTAGAAAATCCCTCAAACTAGTATAATCCTGTGTTAAGTAGTGTCTGTTTACTTCTTGTTTTTTTTTTTTTTTTTTGTTTGAGGTGTATAATACGAAACTTTCCCAATTACTATAGCAGAAAATAACATTTGTTTATAAGGAATAGGAATATAAGGATTTATAAGAAATCCTTTCATAAAATAAAGTGTATTTCTAACTTTATTATTCATTCTTTGTATGATCGGTTTCAATTCTAAATCATTTGAAAACGGTACACCTAAGTAGGTATAGCAATTCGTTTTAGGTAACTCTTGTCTTCAAAATAAATAAATTTTGTGGAATATTCTAAACATCGCTTTTCTGATTTCTGTATACTATCTAATACAATCTGCTGAAAGTTCTCCATTTCCTAATTTTTCACTAAAAATATCAAATTTATTTTGATCACAAATTTCTTTCTTAATTTCAAGACATTTATACCAATCCCACACAACACATTTTTTTTTTTGGTAACAAAAATGATTCATCAGTGGTAATTTTCTTGCAATAAACTATTAGGGGGTTTATGATCAGATACAGAAGGATAGCCATTGAATAAGCACTTGATATTTTATCCAGCATACTTGAGTTGACTAACGTATGATCAATATCTGATGAATATCTACCTCTAATCCATGAAATAGGTGAAATATTAATCTGAAGAATAAACCAGTTACCCAAAGTTAAAATATAAAATTGTATATTGATAATTAAGATTAGGAATATTGAAAGTATTGAGTTCATGATTAGTATTTATAACATTTACTAAATTAGTTGAACTGAGATTTGCTGAGCTTGTATTATATTATTGGATGTGTTAATATATATTAAATTTTGTTTTAAATGCTGAAAAGAAACTTTATGATTCCACTTGGAACATCTGTAATATGAAATTTTGACTCCTGATATTGTTTTTTCAAATACTTTTACAGATTTTGTGTGGTTAAAATTTGGTGTATATATTTTAATCCTGAAGAATCTATCATTTGAATTTTGTAATTCTTTTCACTGACAAAATATTATCCTTAAATTTTTTTGCATCTAGAATGAATAAATTCCTTTATTTTAGCATTGATCTATGAGTGTATGTCACAGATAAAAATCATCCCTGTGTTATCAATAGATGTTCCATAACAATGAGAACCTCAGAGAAATATCTTTTCCATAATGTAACAGATTACAAATTGATAAAAATGAAACTAATATAAAACTACTAAAAACTAATAAATATAAATATAAAATAAAAATATAAAAAAATTGAATATAGAAAAATTAAATAATTTGAATAATTTTTTTTTTTTTTTTTTTTTTTTTTTTTTGCGCTGTATTTGATAATTATTTAAAAAATCATTATTTTGTTATAATAAATAATCTTTTGTTTTATATTTTGAATTATTGTTTTTCTATTCGATTAATAAAGCTTTGATTAATGTAATAATTTTCTGTTGAATAATCATATATTAACTAAAATGTAAAGTTAAAGTTAAATTAATATATTATAATATTAATACAAATTTAATGAATATATTCCATAATAAGTTTGAAAGTTAAAAAAAAAACAGTATGACGTATCTTATGTGTGTAGCATGATCACCCTCTAAATCTGAAATAATAAAACAAAGAAGTAACATCTTTAAAATAAATAGCGTGTTATCCACTAAACTCTCCCCTGAACTACAAGAAAGATCATCAAAAGTTGAATTACTTTTACCATTTCTGAACTCTTAATTATTTAAATATTTTCTTTTTAAGATAAAAAATTAAATAACAATTATCCTTTTATACAATTACTTCTTTTTTTCTTTTTTTTTTTTTTTTTTTTATAACTTTTACTTTTTATTGTATTATTTTAAAAATATAATTAACACAAAAGTTTATAAATTTTTATTTTTTTTTTTAACTTTAATTTTTTATTTTATTATTTTAAAAATATATATTTACGCCTTTTTTTTTTTTTTTTTTTTTTTTTTTTTTTTTTTTTTTTTTTTTTTTTAATAAAATTACTAAATTTTTTAAATAAAACTTTAAAATTTACTTTTTTGTTATAATAAAAAAAAAGATATAATAATAAAAAAATTTTAAAAGAAAAAAATAATTAAAACAAAAACTAATTAAAATATATAATATAAAATAAAAAATTATTGTTCCTCTTTTTTTTAACTTTTTTTAACCTATTTTTCAAATTTATTTTTAATTCTCAAATTTAGCTTTTTGACAATAGGTATTCTCGTGACGACGGAGAGCATCCTTTCTATTAAATGGTCTTCCACAATACTTACAACAGAATCTTTCACCTTCATGAATTGATGACACATGACGATTTAATACAGAAGAACTATAAAAGCTTTCATTACAGATTTTGCAAGTATATTCCTTGCTTCTACTTGGATTGTGAGTTCTAATGTGCTCCTTTAAATTGTATTCTCTATTAAACTTTCTCTTGCAACATTCAAAGGGACATCTAAATAACTTCTTTGGCTTTCTTGGACGACCTTTTCCACGCTTTGATATTTGGTGAACCTCTATATCTTCTTGTACAAGTTCTACTGGTGAAAGACTTGCCAATTTTGATACATTCTCCTCAGTAAAATCAAATTTAGATTCCTTTACCTTATAAAATTTTATATCTTCACTTGTTGGGAATTTATTACCCTCTAAATTGCTTTCTATTTCACTTTCATTATCATTTGGTAATGATTTTAAAACTTCTAATAAAATATTATTAACTTTCTCCAAGTCAGAACATACCTTTTCACAATCTAATACTTCATTATTTGTTGTTAATTTACTATTTCCTTTAGTTTCATATGAACTAATCATATTATTTTTTAAGATTGATGATGCATTAGTAAATAACTCATTATTCATATCATTTATTGTTGTACTATCATTAATCAATAAAGGAGTACTTTCAGGGGTAAGTATCATTTTACCATTTTGAGATGATGGTCTCAAAGTATTATCATTCTGTACAACAGGTGATATAATTTGTGGGTAAGGTAATTCTTGTAAAGGACTAATTACAGAATTTACTAATGGAGTACCTGAAACATCTAAAATTTTATGATTTACTGATGTAATACTATTAGCTCCATTAAGCATATCAAAAGATGATGTAGTACCACTTAATTGGTTTAATAATTCTTTATTTAATAATTCTTCAATATAATTAGGCTTATTTGATACTACTGTAGCTTGAGTAGGAGCACTAAAAGTATTAAGCTCATTCTGTGCAATCATAGAATTATCAGAATATAAATTATTAAATAATGAAGTTAATTTTAAATCTTCTAACTCCTCTGTTGGAGTTGAGGACTGTATAATGTTATTAAGTAATAAAGTTGAATCAACATCATCAGGCTTTTCAATTGGAGTTGGTTGAATGAATTGGTTTTCACTTTGGTTTGATTGAATTGGAGAAAATATTTCTGGGCTTGGCATCTCTCCATTAAGGGATGAGTCATTATTTGAAGCCAATGATGGTAATTGATAATTCACGAGATTTAAAGGATCTTTAGTATTCGTAACGTAAGATAACATATCATTTTGCATTTCCTTTTGTGAAAGAGAAGTATCTAATAATAATGATTCATCTAAAAATGAATCACCAATAGGAGTATCGAGTGGTGTAGCTAAATAAGTATTTGCTACTTCATCATTTGCATTCATTGAATTATATAAATCGAAAGCTTCATTATTTTCATCATTTTTTGAAGTGCATTTACTTTCATCAAAGATTTTTTCTCCAAGATTCTTAAGGCAATCAATTAATTGCTCAGGATTAATTTCATTCAAAGCTTTAAAATATTCATCCTTCGTTGTTATATCTTGAATTTTATCTTTGTTTCCAGTTAAAAACATCTTGAAAACTTCTTGCATTTGATTTTCCTTTAAATTTTCAAAACTTTCTAATTGGTTACTGCCCTTCATTTCCTTTTTCTGAGCATCGATTATATTTTCATTCATATATGATGATATGTCACTTTGCTCCATTCCATTAAACGATAAATCGCTTATTGGAGACTGTAATGTTGTAATAGATGGTGATGCAATAGATGACTTCGTCCATGAATTTCTAATGAACTCCTCCAACCAAGGGTTGGAAGTCGAAATTCTTCGATTCGTAATTCTTCCGGGTTGCCACGTATTTCCACTTCTTCTAAATCCTTTGGAACAACGACGACTTGATATAACTTTTGAGAGTACATTTTCTAAATTAACTATATTATTATTTAAACTAAATTTCATTGGTTGGGGTTAATAAAAATATTCGCAGTTTTTAAAAAGAAAACCTATCCTCTATGTTAATATTCTGATAGTTTCTTTTTAAAAGATTTAATGATTTTATTAAGCTTTAATTTATTAATTTATTTAAGCTTTAATTTATTTAATTAATTAATAAAAATTGCAAAAAAATTATATAATTATATGCAATCTTCTTATATTACTATTTTTGTTTTTTAAAAAAATAAGAACTTTTGAAATAAATATTAAAAAAATCTAATTGATTTTTTTTACTATTTATATATTATTAATAATTAATAGCTTTAATATGAATTATTTTTTTTCTCTTTTTTTTTTTTTTACTAATATACACTTTTCTTTTATGGGTATTAAAAGGTAAAGGATATATTAAAAGTTTTAAGATAAAATCTTATTATTGCTATTATATGATTTATTATTTAAATATTTATATTAATAAAAATTTTATAATTGCTTTCGAAAAGATATATTACGTAATATCTTTTCTTATTATATTTTTATACTATATATTTTAAATGCTTTTGAGTTTTCTTATTTTTTTTTACTATTATTATTTGCAATAGCTAAAAAAAAAAAAAAATATCTATATAAATCGAAAAAATGTTTTTTGAAAGTAAAAGTTTGCTGAAAAAAAGCAGAAGGATGACATTCCAGTAATCATCAAAATAAAAAAAAATAACAAAAAATAAAACTCTTTTTTTAAAAATTAATTTAAAAAAAGTGTTGATATTATAATAAAATTTAAATAAAATATTAATAATACGCTAGTACTATTATTATATTTCTTTAAATTATAAAATTAATAATAAAACTTTTCTACTCTTTAATTTTCAAAAGAAAAATAAATAAGAAGGAAAGTTTTTAAAAAAATAAAAAAAAATAGAAAAAAGTTTTTCTTTAAAAAAAATAATAAAATATAAATACAAAATATTTTGTTCACTAAATTTATAAATATAATTTTTAATATGTATTTTAATTTTCTTTTGAAAAATTTATATATACAACAATTATTTTAATTATATAATATATATATATAAATTTCTACTTTTCTTTTTAAACTAAATTACTTTTTTGTATGTTTACACTTATAAGTATAAGATTCGTTTTTTACTAAAAATTTCACTTTTTTAAAATAATTTCTGATAAAAATAAATTTAAACTTATTCTTTTAAAAATTTAACTATGTTGAAATGAAAATGATAAATTATGAAAACAAAAATAAATAAAAAATTGAGAAGATTATGAGTTTTTATATACAATTTTTAATAATATTAAAAAAAAGGAAAAAAAAATAAAATAATATATTTTATTTATTCTAAAAAAAAAAATTAATTTAAAAATTATATATATATTTAAACAATTTATTTTTATATTTATTATTTATTAATTTTTCAATACGTTAATAAAAAAAAAAAAAAAAAAAACAATCAATATAAATAATATATGTATTATATATAATTAAGCTTTTTAATTCAAAAATTTAAATTATATATATTAATATATAATAAATATATTATATTATACTTAAAAAATATATATTCATAATTTATACCTATATAATAGAAAAAAAGTTTCGTACATAATACTTATACAAACACATTAATAAATTAAAATTTCAAACTTTATTCAATATAAATTTTTTTTTTATTATTCATGAAGAATAATAAAATGATAATTTTTATTAACAAGTAAAGTTCTAATTATATATATTTTATAATTACTATTGGTAATTTATTTTAATATATTTTTCATTCATTAATAAACTTTACAATTTTAAATAGTTAAATATATTTTTATATCAACTTTAAATATATTATGTTAAAATACATATTGTATTAAATAATGGTGATCTTGAAGTTATTAAAGACATTATATATTAGTAAGCCACAAATATTTTTTTAAAATTCATTAAAAATATAAATATATATTGTAAAAAAAAAAAATAATAAATAAATAAATAAATATTAGTATTATTTATAAAATTATATTATAAATAATATTTCCTTTTCCTTTGAATATTACATAATTATATGAAGTTATATTTAACACTATAAGCAGGAATAGAATATTCAATAAATCTTTATTGCCTTCAATATATATTTGTTTCATATTCATTTATTATAATATTGTTATAATAACCCATATTTTCACAACCCTGAATTTAGAATTACTCTATAAACTAAATTTATTTTTAATTTATTTAATGTAATACAAATTATATATATATATATTAAATAATTATTCAATTTTTTTTTTAAATACTTAATATTAAAAGTTCCCTTAGTTCAAACTTTGTTTCTATAAAATAAATTTAATAATCTAAATTTCAAATAAAGTAACAAAGATCCTAAATATTTGATAAACATAAAGAGAATCTTTAATAATATTATTTTAAAAAAAAAAAGCTTGTTATAAAAAATAATTTTATCAAATTACCTTAAAAAATATTCTCACTTCTAATAATTTATTATTTTACCAAAAAAAAAAAAAAAAAAAAAAAAAAAAGTCGCTGTAAATTATAAAAAAAAAAGTTATTCCTAAGGAAAAATATACTTTATATTATGTAAAATGAATAATTGAATAGTTTAACTTCATTTTATGATATTTCCAATATTTTACCATTATTATATTGATGTGGTCGGTGTCTATTAGTAAAATTAATATTAATACCTATAATTAAATATTTGCATATAATATGAAGTGTTTAAATAATATGTAATATTTTTTTTTAATTTTTATCAAGAAAAAAATATTATTAGTCAGTTCTATTTTATTATAATATCATCAATTTAATTCATATATTAAATTATTTATTATTCATAACTCCTTGTTTTAATTATTTCTTTATTTGTTTATTTGTGTTTTTATTCTTATTATAAGAATTCTATTCAACGTATTAAAATGTAATAGATATTCTAAAATATAATACAAGCCACATGTATATTTCCTATTTGACTTTTTTTTATTAAATATTAAATATAGTAACAAGACTTTTTGGCAATACATTAACTATAAGCTTAAAATTTATGTTTATTTATTAATAGATTATTCATCAAAGTTTATTAGTTTTTATTGACGTTTTTAACCATAATAAAAATGTAAATATTTATTAATCATAATAAATTTTATTTGAAGATATAAATAATATTTAAATATACTCCTTTTCCTATATTATATTATTTATAAATTAAGCAGAGTTTACTTCCTTCATGTTTCTATTAAACCTTTCTGTAGGATACTTCCTAATTAATATTCCAATTTAATAAGAAAAAAGGATATCTCAGTAATTACTAATAAGAATATTTGCTATTTAATAGTATAAAATATAACTACAATGTTAGTATTAATTATATTAAAATTTTTAATATCAAAAAATAATAATATTAATAATTTTTAATTAATATTATTAACAAAATATTAAATTTTTATAATTATTAATAAATAGAAATTAGTACAATATAAAAATAAAAATTTTTTCAAATGTATATATATATATATTGTGTGGTTTTTCTATTATTGAAGAATTTTAAATAATTTATTTAAATGAATATTCATCCAATTTTTATTTATCTACATTTATAAATTAATGAATATATCCATATAAATTCTGTAATATATAGTATAATATATTGTAGTATAATAAATATAAATTATATAATATGGATATAAATAGTAATTATTATAGTGGTTAAGATATTATTAATTAAAAACATCAATAAAACAAACAAAATTTTTTTCATAAAATAATAAGAAGAAAAATTGTATAGTTAATAATTAGAAAGGGTATTTAATATAATAATGAATAAAAATAATTATTAAAGCATAATTAAGATTAAATGATATCTTTTACCTTATCCTTATTATATATGATATTAGAACAACCTATATACCCTTTTTTAAATTTTAATTATATTAAAATTGTAAATACTTTTTTATTAATAAAAGTGATACACCTTTTTTTTTATTGAATTATAAAATAATTTATTATTTTTTTTATTATTATCTAATATTTAAATAATTATAATATTTATATTATAATTATTTACATAAATAATAATTTAAGAAAATTTTGCTAGAGTACAATATTTCTGTAGGTTTGGAAAAAAAAATAAAAAATAATATATATATAGATAGATAGATAGATAGATGGATGGAATCAATTATAAAAAATATATATATATAAAAAGTTGATATAAAAAAAATTTACTACAAAGCAAAT
This sequence comes from Neocallimastix lanati (nom. inval.), assembly GCA_016946835.1. Classification (NCBI taxonomy): domain Eukaryota; kingdom Fungi; phylum Neocallimastigomycota; class Neocallimastigomycetes; order Neocallimastigales; family Neocallimastigaceae; genus Neocallimastix; species Neocallimastix lanati (nom. inval.). Next base: position 1,604,944 of record JACVTC010000004.1, on the reverse strand, counting down.
TAAAAGGGAATTAGTATGTCTTTAAATAGGATTGCTCATAGACATAAAAAATAAATAATTATATATATATATATATTAGATAGTTTTTATGAATATCAAAAAATTATATGTAATCAAATAATTTAATATGATGTAACATAATTATATATATATATTATTAAAAAAAAATAGTAAAAAATGAATATTAAGTAATGATTAATTAATAAATTAATTAAACATAAAAATTCAGTAGCTCAAAAATTTTTAATAATTATACTTTTTATTTCAATAATTAATATGTTTAATAAAATAATTATTCGTCTTATTATATATATATATAAAAGCTTCATATTACTCGAATGTATGTTTAATTATTTGTTAATTCCACAATATTTTATTTTAAAATAGTATAAAAGTTTACTTTTTTAAAAAAAAAAAAAAAATTAATTATATTAAATAAATGAATTATTAAATCCTCTAATTAATAATTTAAGTTTTTTAATATTATAGCTTTAATTGAACTTATCTTTATTATATTAAAAATTTTATTATTATTTTACATCAAGAATAAAAAGTAAAAGAATTAATTAAAAATAAAAATAAAAAAAACTATTGAATTAAAATTTCAAATTATTTCATTGAGGACTATATACTATTTGGAATAGTAATTAAATAATTTATAGAGTAATTTAATATTAATTATAGATATTTGATTAAAAATTATAAAAATAAAAATAAAAATTTAATTATATTTAACGTTCAAAAAGCTGGTACTAAATATAGACATAAAATAAAAAAATATATATAATAATTTAAGACCTCTAATTTTATAATTAAAGAAGTAAAATTTGAGTTAAATAAAAAGTTTTAAACAACTCATCACCAAAGAAAAAGTTAATTTTGCTTATTTTTTAATTTAAAACTCAAAATAATATAAAACCAAATGATTATTAAAAAATCATTGATATCTTAAATAATAAATAAACGATAAATGTACATTATTTTTAATAATTAATAAAGTATAAAACCATAAACATTTTATTTACTTTATAAATAAAAACTGTTAAAATAAAATGTAAAATTTTTTAAATTTTTTATATATAAAATTATTTATATTATTCTATATTAAATTTTTTTTAATTTATTAGTAATAGTCAAGTAAATATTATATTTAATATTTAATATTTATTTATGTATTTATTTATTTGAACCACAAACTATATTTTTAATTTTTTAATTTTTTAAAGAAAATTAGGTTAAATATGTTTTATTTTATAAATATATTATAATATATTATACGTATATTGTAATATTTTAGAATTATATATAAAATATATGAAATCTATTTCATCAATTTTCAACCCCTTAATATATTCCTATTGCGATATTTAATCGTAATATAATTTAATATATTATATCATATATTGCACATATATAAAATAAAATTAATTGAAAATAAACTTATTAAAATAAAATATTAATAAAAAATAGTAATAAAAAATTTGATAAAAAATTAAAATTAATTATTAATGAAATAAAAAATAATTGTTTTGATGGATATTTTTTTTTATTGTGATTATAACTAGATTACTATCAAAAAATTTTATAAAGGATAAAAAAATTCTGCTCATTCAATCGTAAAAGTTTTTTGTTAATATAATTATAATGTTAAGATTGAAAAGAAATTCTCTTTAGCGATAAAAATGATAAATAAAAAATTAAAGTAATTATCAAAAAAATAAGTTTATTAATTATTAATTTATTATTTATTACTAATTATCTACTGTAATAATTTTTTTTTTTTATAAATTAATAAATAATAAATAATAATTTTTATTTGTATGTTTGTTTGTTTATTTGTTTGTTTTTAATATAACAGTTAATAATTTCATAATTAAAACGAATAAAAATGTTGAAATATAACTTAAATAAACTTAACAATTAAGTTGTCAAAGACAAAAATAATAATAATAATAATAAAAGATAATAGAGGATTGTGTATAAAAAATTTCATTTTAAATAGAATAGTGTAAATACTATTCTATTTAAAATGAATTTTTTTATACACAATCCTCTATTATCTTTTATTATATGCAACAAAAATCTTTTTTTTTTTTTTTTCTTTCAAAATCACCTAAAAAAGATAAAAATTTACTTTTTTTAAAAAATAATAGCAATAAAACTTATAATAATAAAAGTAATAATATTTTTCTTTAATATAAATTTTTAAATATTTGACCGTATTATTTAATTTTTTTTTTATTTGTATCTTTTTTTTTTTTTTTTATACTTCCTTCTTAATGAAAGTAGATATATATATATAATTTAAAAATTTTAAGAGGAAAGTTTTATTGTTTCAACAATAATAACAAAAAAAAAAAGTAATATATTATATGTAATAAAAATATAATAATATTTAATTAAAAATAATTACTATATATATTTCTTTTTTAATATGAAATATGTATATAATGAAAATTATAAAATTCTGTGGAAATGACAAAAAAAAAAAAAAAAATATATATATATATATATATATAGATAGATAATAGATAGATAGATGGAAAGATAAATAATATATAATTTTCACACTACATTAATAAAACTATTATATTTTGTATTATTTTTATTTTATTAATATTAATTGAATTCATATTTTTATATTATTTATTTATATATAACAATATCTACAAAGATATAAAGTAATATTTTATACGTTATTTAATTTTTTTTTTTTTTTCTTTTTTTTTTTTTTTTTTTTTTTTTTTTTGTTATTTTAAAGTCCGGTTTTGGGAGTAACAGATAGTATAGTTATTTTTATTATTTTTATTATTATTATTGTTATTATTATTTTATTTAATATTATACAAGTTAATGTTTTTAATATATATTTATATATATACTTTTTTTTTTTAATATTGTCATAATATATAGGTTTATATACAAATATTTCTTCCTTTCGATATAAATATGCTATATATTATGTTTATTATGTTTTTTTTTTTTTTTTTTTTTTTTTTTTTTTTTTATAGGATTTAATTATCTTAAATGTCTTTTTTGTTTTTTGTTTTTTTGTTTTTTCTTTCTTTAATGATATTTAACGTAGATTATCTACAATTTTCCAAAATTCTATATTAATACATTCAAAACTGATGTCATGCGTTTCATAATAAGTTGGTACGGTTTGAGGTTTAATGACATCATCAATTCTTGATGATATGGTCAATGGTTCATTTCTAAAGGTATCACAACGAGCTGTAGTACCTCCTTCTAAATATTGATCTAAACATAAACCAAAATGACCTTGTTTGCCTCCACCAAAAGCAATCATATCACGAGTAGTCAAAATATTGAGTTCATTTAATCCGGACCATTCAAAAACCTTAAAGGAACGTTGATCATGGCCATCTCCCTTTTTCCAAAGGAAACATTCACCTGTACCATAATATCTGGATGAAATTTGAACACTTTCCGAAATATAGGCACCAAATATTTGATCATTTGAATCTTTAATAGCCATTAAAAGTGGACCTTTCCCTACAATTTTATCATAAAGGGTAATAAAACTGGAGCCATGTTCACTTAAACTAAAAATTAATTCCCATGTGGAATATTCACGATATCTTCTTGGTAAATGGAAACGTAATTTTTCAGCTGTAATAGTATCTAATATTTGATCTGGCGATACTATATCTTGTTCCATTTCACTTAAGGTCGTTGATTTTGACTTTAATTGTGGTTCTTGATGATCTTCATGGTTACGAAGACTCTCAAAATATTGAGCTCGAACATATACTGGATTTAAGAGACGAAGTTTCTCTGGTTCTGGAATGATACTATTGAAACTTGATGGTTCCATATAATTTTTATCATATGATTCTGAATTAAAAAACAGTGATTTTTGATGTTTAATGGTTTTATTCCTAACTTTTTCTATAAAATCTGGATCAAAGACAGATGGAGTCTTTGAATCCGTACTACTCTTCTTTTCTGCTTCAGCATTAATAAAGGAAGAATAAAGTGATGCTGAAGATTTAATAAAGGAATGATCAGCGAATTCATTATCATAATCTTCTTCCTCTTCATCTTGTTCGCTATAAGTATTTGTATTTGAATTCGAACTGGCAAAGGAAAAATTGGATAAAAAGTTGGTAAGTGCTGAACGTGAAGAAGAAATACTATCATGACGATTATTTACACCATAGCTTTGACTATAGCGATAACCATTGCTTGATCTATTATTATAATGTAGAGAATGAGCACGACGTAATTCATTAGTATCATTACTATTGGATTTTCTATTATTTATTATTTGATTGATATTTTGATTATTCGTTTTATTACTGTTATTCTTACTATTATTATTATTTTGATCATTTATATTTATATTTTTATTTTTATTTTTATTATTGCTATTTTTACTATTATTAGATTTATTGAAATAAGAAGTTGAAGTATATATAGTTTTACGACGCCTTATATTATCGTTACCTTGATTTGAATTATTTTGTTTATTATTTGAAGATAAAAGTGATTGAGGTTTAAATCTAATTCTATACTGACGTAAAACAGAATCATTATTTGAATTTTCAACTTTTTCCTTTAATGCGATACTTTCAGGATTTTCTAAAATGGAAGAAAGAGAGGATGAATCAGGTGAAGCAGATACACCTCTATTTGGATATAAGTAATTAATATTATTTTTAGAACTTGAGGAATGGCGATGATGGTTAGTATTGAGATAAGTGCTTCTTTTAGGGAAGGATTGACTAAGATTATAACTAATATGTCTATTCTGAGTTGGAATAGGCTTAGAAGATATAGTTGACATAGAATTAAGATCTTTATTAAATTCTGATTCTAGTTCCGGTTCTAACTCAGTTTTATCTTCAATATGAGCTTTTATTTTTGAAGATGGTAAAAAATTTTCTGATTTATATTCAGGGAATGAATCGAATGATGAGGAAGTAATAGACATTTCATCTTCATTTTTATCTTCTGTAAGTAATGTAGAAGGAAGTACACGTACTGAATGATTATTATTATTATTACTATTACTATCATCATCCTCATTGGAAGATAGCGTTTTCGGCTTATTATTGTTATCAGTATGATGTAATGGAGGTAATGTAATAAATGATTCTCTATTTGATAAAAGAGGTAAAGACGTCATATAAGATGGATAGGATAGACTTCCTTTACTTATATCTGAGGGTAATATTTTATTATGATCACTTGAAGATGTTGAAATATTAGATGACACTGCAGAAGAAAATGGAGGTAATTGACATTCATAATTTTTATTATTATTATTGTTGTTGTTGTTATTATTGTTATTATTATTATTATTATTATTAGTAGTAGTAGTAGTAGTAGTAGTAGTTGTAAAAATATCTGTACGATTATTAAAGGCATTTAAAAAGGATTGAAAATCGATTTTTGAATTAGACGATCCTTTTCCTTTTCCTTTTTCAAATTTTAAAGAAGAAGATGATGATGATAATGAAGGAGAAGGAGAAGAAATATAAGAACGTTTAATTCCTTGATTTAAATTATGGATGGAATAATCTTTTTTAATTTTTGAATTATCTTTAGAAGAAGAATAAATTTTTGAATCCATTAAGGATTTAATTTCTCTTAAATTTTGAATACTTTGATTAGGTAAAGAATATAAAAATTCTGAATCTGAATCTGAATCGATATGATTACCATCATTATTCTTAGTATGAATTAACAAAGAAGTATTTCCATTAGATTTTGACTCATGTGAAAAGATTGACATAAAGGAGGATGGAAGGAAAGTAAATGATGATGATGATGATGAAGTTAATGAGGGTTGATTATTATCTTGCTTAATAATAGGAGAAGAAATCACTGCATTTTCAATGTCAGGTGAAGATAAGCTTGGAGTTAATGGTGATTTTAATCCATTTACAAAATTATTTTGATTATTAACATTAATTCCATTAGTAGAAAGGGAATATAAGGTAGATAAACCTAATGCAGGTTTAGAATTGATTTCTGGCGTTTGTGATGATAAATCAGAAGTATTAGTTGATTTAATATTCTTTGATTTTTTATTATTTAAAAATAATCCATTAACTACCATTTTAAATAATGAATATCCATTATTATTAACCTTTTTTTTTGAAAAAAAAGAATTTATATTTTCTCTACTAGGATCTAATAAATATTTTATGTTACTTTCATTTTTCTTATTACCTATATTTTGATATATAAAATCATTCTGTTTGATATCACATCTCTTCTCCTCTGATTCTTCAATATGATTAACTATAGAATTATCTAAATCTTCATCGAGCAACGAATGACTTAATTCTTCAAGTTGATCTACAAGGTCTAATGGTAATTGAAATTTGTTATTTCTATCATTTGATTTATATTGAGATAATGTATCAGGATTTATAATAACTTTTTCCACTGAATTAGACATAATACGATTTTGATTTTCTATTTCCTTTTCATTCTCATCATCAGTTGAATTTGATATATAATCATGTATTTGTTCTGGAAAAGAATCTAAAGATTCTACTTGAGAAGCAAATTCACTAGTAACCTTTTCTGACATTTTTTTTTTTTTTTGTTTTTTTTTTGTTTTTTGTTTTTATTATTAGTATTATTACTATTATTTGTTTTATTTTAAATGCTATTGTTATTATTCTATTATTATTATTATTATTATTATCTAATAATATAAAAAGATAATAAAATTTAATAAACAAATATATATATATCTTATATACTTTATTACTTTATTGTCAAAACAGTATATTTTAAATTTAAATTTTTAATTAGTTATATTTATTTTTATTTTTTTTTTCTACAATTGAATGTAACAATTATATATATAATACAAAATATATATAAAATATTATTTGGTAAAAAATATCTTTTAAAGCTTCAAATATCCTAAGATTTTAATATAATAAAATTTTTTTTTTTTCACTTTTTTCTATCAATACAATTTTTTATTATTATTATTATTAGTAGTAGTAGTAGTAATATTACTTATTTTATCATATTTAATTATATAAAGAATATTATGATATGATATGATATGATATTGAAAATTTAATTTATATTATATTTAATAGCAAATATTACTTTGTTAACGAATTTATTTTATTATTTTTTTAATTTTTCAAAACTGGAAATTTTGTTTTTTATGAATTTAATTTTATCTTGATATAATTAATAAGCAAAAGAAAAAGAATAAAAAAAAAAGGAAGCAATTTCCACAATTTATTTTAGTATTAATTGGAAATACTATATACAAGTATATTTTTTATTTTTATGAGTATTATATTTAATACAAAAATAAAAAATTACAATTCATTTAACTACAATGGTGGTGTACCTGTGGTAATTAATTATTAGTAAAAATATTGATTTTCTTTAAATAGCATATAAAATGAAAATGATTAATATTTTGTTGCATTTTCATCTGTATTCAATCTCTTTATAATTATTATTATTATTATTATTATTATTATTATTTAAACAAATAAAAAGTCCAAAAAATGTATATTAATTATGCTTTTTATTTTAATTATTGCTTGTACATATAAGTATGTTAACATTTAATAATGAACTTTCAATATTTTTAAAGAGAAATGTATTAAAATACAAAATAAAAAAAAAAAAAAAAAAAAAAAAAAAAAAAATAATAATAATTATTATTCAGATATCTTATTAAAAGATTAAATTTTTTCTCAAAAAAATTAATGCTTTAATAAAAATAATCTATCAATAAAATATTATTGTTATATTTTTGTTTACTTTTTTGATTACAGTTATATTACTATTATTTTATTTCTTTTTTAAATGAAACGTTTTTTGAAATTATTTATATTTAATAATTGTAAATCTTTAATATGTTTTTTATTACCAAATTTTCAAAATTAAATAAAAAAAAATAAAAAAAATAAAAAAAAAAAAAAACACCTTTTTCTCTTTATATAAAAAGTATTATTGAAAATGATATATTTTAATTAAAACTTTAAAATAATTAATAATTTTAAAAACATTAATTTTCTAATAACTAATATAGATTTTAATATTTCAATATCCAAAAATTAACTTTATTTCCATCTTATTACTATTAAAATAAAAAGAAATTTTATTCTTTATTTTAAAATTAATTAGTAAAAAACAAGAAATCTAAAAATTAAAATTAAAATAGTATATTATAATTAAAACTCATTATAAAATATAAAAATTTTAATTAATATTATTACTATATATGTCATTTTACTGAGTAAGCAAATTGGATTTAATTGAATGTTTTAAATTAATATGAATAAAGTTTAATAATAATTAAATATCAAAATCTTTTATTTAATGGAAAATTAAAAAATATAATATGTAACTCATATATATAAATATTATTAATAATATATTGTTTATAGTACATAATAAATAATAATATATGTTACAATATATATTATTAAATATTAATATATGTAATAATTTATAAATATTAAGAAATGAAAATTTTATTTACTTTTTTGTTTTATCATAAAAATACTTTAATATATTAGAAAATACATGATAATACATGATGATATATATGGTGATATATATTAATAAATATAAATATCATTTGATTTAAAGTACATTCTTTTAAATTGTCTATATATTATTTTATATCATTTAAGATTTTTATATATGTCATATTATTCTATATAAATAAATATTAGCATTTGAATCAAATATATTATATTTAATTTATATATAAATAATATATAAAAATAATTTAATATATTATAATATTTTAATTTTTTTTTTATTTTTTTTTTAATCTTTTTATTCAAATAGGGAAATAAAATAAGAAAAATAAAAGAAATATAGAATTAAAAGAAATATAATAATAAAGAAATAATAAAAGAAATATAAATATTAAAATAGTATAAGTAGTCGTTAAAAATAACAGTATCAGTAGATAAAATTCTATTTTAATAACTTCAAATAAGATAGAAACAGAATATAATTTTTTTTATTAACAATAAAAATGTTTAATAAGTATGATTCTAATGAAATAAATTATAGATATTCTTAACTTTTACCATATATAATTATTGATTATTCATATAAATTTATGAAATATTTTGTTGTTCTTCAGTCAATCAAATTTATTAATTATTTATACATTTGACTTAATCATTTAGTATTAAATTATCATTACTATTATTAATTTATGATTTAAAAATTAATATTATATATAAACGAAATAACATAAAAGAAAGAAAAAGGTTTTTTATTATTATATTTAGTATAGATTATGGATTATTCTAGTGAATCAATTAATATTTTTCAAGCATTTTATTAATAATTTATTCATTGAATCATTTTCAAAAATATTTATTTAAGTTTAAAGATAAATAAAATAAAATAAAAAACTCGAAATATATTCAATTTAGTAATAATTTTTTATTTTATTAAATAAATCATGAACTTACTAAATATATAATAAATCTTTTATTTAATAGTAGAGAAAATGTATTAAAAATAAAACTATAATGAACATCGATATCCACACATACACGCCACTAAAGCTTAAGACTTTTAATAAATTAAATGTAGCAATTTAAAAAAAAAATTAAATATATAAACCTAACCTTTTATAACATTTTTTTAGACATATTAATAAAATTGTTCTTAAAAGTATTTTGACTCATTTATGCTACTGATAATATATAATAATCTAGTTTTACTTCAAATTTTGGTTCAAAAAACTGAATAGTCACATTTTTTTTTGTGTTACCATTCAAAGAAATATATTAAAATATAAAAAAGACATCAATGTAATATGAATATATTTTATTAATATTAAATGAATATATTCAGAATATATTGTACTTCATATATTATTATAATAAATGTTATTTAAATTATATTAAGTTTATTATTAGCTCTAAATTAAATTAATAAAAAATATATGAATTATATTACTTGACAGCAAATAAAATGGTAAAAGATCTTTCTGAAGGTCTGAGTTATTTGATTATTTGAATTTAATATGTACAAAAGTGCTTTAATTAGTTACAACAAAATAATAAATAATAATAAATAATAATAAATAATAATAAATAATAATAAATAATAATAAATAATAATAAATAATAATAAATAATAATAAATAATAATAAATAATTATAATAAATAATAGTATATAATAATAAAAAATAATAAAATAATAATAATAATAATTAGAATAATTAATTTTCATTTTTAAATTTTGATTAATAAAATTTATAAGATTTATATAAAAATCAATTTCAAAAAAAAAAAAAAATATGGTTTAACACAATACTTAAAAGATTTTTTTTATTCATAATTCAAATTAAATATCTTTAAATTATTATTAAAGTAATATGAATATGAAATAACAAAAATTAGTAAGAAACAATAAGCAATAATTTAATTTATAAAAGATTTTTTTATTAATAATTCAAAAAGTAATATAAATTATAATTTTTTTTTTTGATATTTTTATGATATTTATAATTATATAATTAATAATTATATAAAATAAAAAAGGAAAAAACAATCAAAATAGTAGTATTTATTATTTTTTCCTTTTTTTTTTTTTTTTTTTTTTTTTTTTTATTCTAAGAATAATTAATTAAATTATAAAAATTTAAAATTTTTAATTTATTATTTATATAAAATTAAACAAAATTTTTTATTTATTTGTTCATATATTATAATTACTCTATAAATTTTAATCCTTCAATAATATATATAATAATAATTATGGCTTTTTTTTTTTATTACTACTTTTTTTTATGAAGTATCAAAAAAGATATTAATAAAAACTAATTAAATAAACTTTTTTTTTCATTATTTTATTTCAATTTAATTTCATTTTGTAAATAGATTACATTATATTTATACAAGTATTTATTTTATAAATCATCATATTTTTAAAAATAAATAATAAAGTTTATAAAATTATTTTATAAAAAAATAGTGGTATATGCATATTATGGAATATTCTATTATTTTTTAATTGGCCTATTTTATTAACTTCATGTATTAATTTTCAATTTTTGATATTCTTTCACGAAGAGTTCGTTCAACAAAAAGTGAAATCTAAATTTAATTGTTATTAACATATAAAGATATATGTTGTTTTTATTTTTATATTTAAATTTAATATGAATTAATATTAAAAATAAAATATTTAATGTACATTTTTAAGTATTTTACCTTATTTATTTTATAGAATAACCATGGTGGATATTGCTTTACATTTTTAGCAGACGAGATTGCTACTATATCTTTTGTCAAAATTTGATTATTAATTTTAAGATAATTTATTAACTGCTTAATTGCTAATTCTTTTCTTTTAAACATAATATCTTCTTTAATTTGTGAGGTATTAGTATAACTATTAAATTCTTTAGACATTAATGCATTGGATTTATTTGACGTTAAAGCTACATCTTCTGAAATAATAGAGAGTCCTTGACGTTGACCCTGATCTTGTTGAATTTGTTCTGGAGTTTTTATTCCTTTACCATATTGTATTTCTATTTGTTGCATAAGATTAGGTCTATCTTTTATTAAAATTTCATTAAACCATTCCTTATATCCATCCCGTTTTCCTTTAACGAAATTCTTTGGTGTATTATTTATAGAGAATTAAAAAATATATATATTAAAAAAATAATAATAATTAATTATTAAATAATAAAAATTATTTTTATAATAATATAAATGTTATTTTATTTTAAAATATATAATAAATATTTATTTTATTACCTTCATTAAATCAATTATTTCAAGGAATATTTTTTTTGTGTCTCGAGTAAGAGTGGAAGTCCATTGTGATTTATCTTGTTGCCATTCAATCAATTCTTCTGCTAACATTTGATTAACAACAAGTTCTAACATATATTCAGCTGTATGTTTCATAACAATTTGTTGACATATATATTTAAATCCTCTATTTAATTTTCAATAATATTATATGTAGATATTTAAGTATATTTAAGTATAATATATATATAAAAAAAAAAAAAAAAAAAAAAAAAAAAAGGAATAATTAAATAAATATAATTAAGTAATGATTCACATAAATATAAATTAAAAAGTTATTTTAAACGGTCATTAATATAAAAATTAATTAAAAATAATTAAAAATTAAAGCATGGTTAAATATTATTAAAAAATTAATATATAAATAAATAATAAATAATTAAATAATTAATTTATTAAATTTTAAAAAAAAATTGCATTAAAAATTTAATCATATGATTAAATTATCATTGATAAATAAATAAAATTTAAACTTACAAAGAAGTTTTTGGTGATTCATATAAAGAAAGAACCATAGTAAATATCGTCTTTAAAATATCTTTTACATTTGATATATTTTTCTTAAGTTGTGATTTGTCTGACACCTCAGTCTAACATATATTTATTAATGAAAAATTTTTATTAATATTTTTTTTTCAATCATTATATAATAGTTTATAAAAAATGAATATATTATAAAATGTATAATACATACATTTAATTTGTTATTATATTGTATCAACTTATCTTTAATTTTTATTATTACATCATTAACCCATTCAATACTTTGATATCTTTTTTTTTTTTTTTTTTTTAATTTCATTTATTTTTTTTTTTTTAATATTTTAATAATGTAATTTATTAGTACAAAAGTATTTACTACTTTATTAATATAAAACTAATAATTATATATATATATATATATATATATATAATAATAAAGAAATTTTAACTTACTTCAAGTAAAATCTTAATATTTCCATTTCAAATTTTTTGCTAATTATTGATTGCTTAGCTATAAATATATAATGAATAAATTTTGTTAATTTAAAAATACGAATAATATAAATTAATAAATAAAATAAATAATATAGAAAAAATATATTACTTTTCAAACAATATTTTAGCAAGGTATTAACGAAATATAAAACATTATTTTCACCAAATCCATAACCGCTATCTTCAGTTTCAATATCATTATTGGATCCTTCATCATCTTTTTTATCTAAAATAGGAATACTAAACGCATGATAGAAATTTATTAACATTTCAGACATTTTGTAATAATCTGATTTTTGACTTTGGAAAAGATAGGCTATTATCACTGGATGATAACTGAAAAGTAGCTATTTTTTTTTTTTTTTAATAATTATGATTAAATTTATTATTATTGGATTATAATAAAAGAATTAATTAAGAATTTTACTTTTCTTTAATAATAGTTTATTCATTTATATTATTATTAAATTATAAATATATAAATTTCATACATTTTTTAAATGTTTTATCGCTTGAAGGTTATTTCCAATATTGAAGAGAATACTTTTAATATCATCACTTAGTCCAATCTATTTTTATTGAAATAAAGATAATTTTCATATAAAATTAGAATGATTTGTCATTATAAATAATTTATACTAATGACTTAATATTTTATGAATAAATTATTATAATTACATCATTTAAGCTTAAAGAAGATAAAGGAATTAAATTCCAACCAATAACATTACTAATATCATATACGCAGGCATCTGATAAATAAATAACATTGACAAAATGACCAATAACAATATTCCATAATTCTACATATTAAAATTAAATATAATTCATAATAATAATTTTAATTATAATAATGGTTTAATGAATTTTTATAATAAGTTGTTGTTTTTTGTTTCTTTCTTTTTTTTTTTTTTTTAGGAAAAAAAAAAGTAAAATAAAATAAAATAAAAAACAATGTAATAATAATAATTATAATATATAATACTTTACGTTTTTGTTTTTCATTAAATAATGAAGTAATATATCTTTCTTTTAAATCACAATTATTATTTAATATAAATTTATTGTAGATGTTCTTTGATATGATAACTATGATATTTATATAATATTTTATAAATTTATAAATTTCAAAAAAAAAAAAAAAAAAAAAAAAAAAAAAAAAAAAATATATATATATATATATATATATATATATATAATTATTATCAGTATAATAATTACAATAAATATATATTGATTTTAAAGTTTATATAGATTACCATCTCTAATAAGCATCATTAAAGCATTACCACTGATGACCAATAATATATATTAAAAAAAGGAATTTAAAGTAAGAATCAAAAATTATTAAAAGAAAATATTATTAAATAATAATAATAATAATAATAATAATAATAAATATATATTTATATATATATATATATATGTGTGTGTGTGTGTGTGTTATTTTATAATAAAAAATGTTACCATTCAGCAGTTGTGTATTCAGTCAATTTTTTCTTATTTTGATCAGCTCTCATAATAATATCTTCAATACGTTCTTCATCTGCTTCTACCATAAAGTTACTATCAATAGTTTTCAATTCTTTAATTGAAGCTTCTCTATATTTTATTATAGTTCTCGCAGCAGAACACTTTTTTTCATGTGAAAAGGTTGTTAAATCTAATGTTGGTAGTAAATTACTATATATAATTATTTATAATTCATAATAATTTTTATTAAAAATATTTATATATTTATAAGTTACAAAGACAAAAAAAAAAAAAAAAAAAAAAAAAAAAGAATAAATAAATAAACAATAACATTATTAATAATAATAAATAATATATTATTTTTACTTATATAATCACCTTTGTGTATCTTCTAATTCAAATAAAAAGTTTATAATATCATAGGTTTTTTCAAAGTCATTTTCTTCAAAACGTATTTTATTTTTATTTTTTTTGGCAATACTTCCTTTATATTTTGGTATAACTGAATTAGTAATATTAATTAATGATCCAATATTTATATTTTTAATATTTTTAAATAATGTATTATTAATTGAGGAGGCCTATTATTTTATATATAAAAATATTATATTATTATTTATCTATTATTGATTATTTTAATATTATAATATAAAATATAAATATGTAAATATTAAACAAGATTAAATAATATTAAAAAAATAAAGAGAAAATTCATACATTTTCATTTGAGTTTGATTTTTGATTACCGAATTTTAAAAATGAAAATGCATTTTTTTTCTTTGTTTGATTTTTTTCTACGTTTTCTTCATTCTAAGATTTTTATTTAAAGTAAATATATATATATATTATATAATATATTATTAATTATATTTATAAAATTTTATTGTAATAATATTTGTTATTTTTATTGTTTTTTATTAAATAAAAATTATAAGAAAAAAAAAAAAAAAACCTTTTTAATTTCTTCTTTTTCCCTTTCTTCTTTTTCTTCTTCGGATGAATACTCATTAATTGATCTATTATTATGAGTATCTTCATCTTCATCATATTTAACTTTTCTATTTCGACTTCTATCATAATCATCATTATCCCCACCATTGTTCATTGATTCCAATGACTCTTTTTCGTAATTATCATTTTCATTTTCACTTTCATCATCATCATCTTCTTCTTCTTCTTCTTGTTCATCTTCACTTAATTCATTTTTATTTTTTCTTGCTTGTTTTTTTGACTGAGATTTTATTTTATTTTCATTTTCTTCCTCACTGATATTACCATAGGAACTCTTTTCTTCTTCTTCTTCTTCTTCTTCTTCTTCTTCACTACTACTACTATTACTTTCATATGTATTTTTTATATTTTCTTCTTCCTCATCTTCTTCAGATAATTCCTCTTCTTCTCCATTCCTCGAAGATAAAGTTGAAATAGATTGTGAAGACGAAATTGAGAGTATTTCACTCTTTTTTAATTAATTTATTTTTTTTAATAATAATAAATGCAATAAAATAAAATAAATAATTAATTAAATAATAAATTTTATAATAATAAAAATTAAATTATATAAAATATAAATATTATTAATATTTATATATAAATATAAATCAATGAATTTTTAAATAAAAAAAATAAGAATAATAATAATATCAATACTTTTTTATTATTGATAATATAATATAAATATTATATTATAATAATATGAAAGAGTACATAATTCATACATTATTTTTATTTTTATTTTTCATGTTATTTTCTTTAAATAAATTATTGGTTATAACTTTAATTTTCGGTCTTGACCCTTCGTTGGTTTGATCTGATTTTGAATCCCAATAGGATTCCTCTTCATCATCATCAAAGCTAACTTCAATTTCTTCTTCATCTACATCATTGTCATTACTTTTTCCTTTAGATAATCTATTTTTATTATCATTAAAATTATCAAATAAATTATTTTTTCTAAATTCTGGTCTAGAATCGGCTTTTATGGTTGGTTCAGATTCCCCAGAATCCCATTCAGATTCTCCTGATCCTTTATCATTGTTGTCATCGTCATCAAAGCTATTACGAGATTTTTTATCTTTAGAAATATTATCTCGTATTACAGATACTTCATTACTTTCTCCATTTACACTGAAATCTTCAACTTCTTCAATAGAAACAACTGAATTACTTGATGAATTATCAATTTTTTTAATAACTTTAATTGCTTTAGCATTATCATTATTGTTATTTCTTATAACTTTTACATTTGACTGATTTTTGGATAAGGATGACCAACTAGATGATTCATCTGTTGACCAACTATCTTTTTCACTTTGTTGTTTTGGTGATACAGATTGCGGCTTAATTATTTTAACATTATTGATATTATTAGTTGTTATGGCATCATCGTCATCATCATCAAAAGAATTAGAATTACTATTGCTGTTATTGTAGTTGTCATCATCATCATCAAAACTATTTGTCTGTTCGTCTTCCTTATCATTATCAAAGCTATTTGTTTTTTCTTCATCATCATCATCATCAAAACTATTACTGTTGATTCTTCCAATTGTACTATCATTTTTTTTAATTTTAGTATTATTTTTATGATCTTATTTATTAATTTTTTTTTTTTTCAATTTTAAATTAATGAATTTTGAATTTTGAATTTTGAAATATTGAATTATTGAAATTTTTAAATTTTGATTATAATTTATTAATAAAATATAGTAATTTAATTAAAAACAAAATATACAAAAATATTAATATCATTAATATTAATATTTATTAAATAAAAATCATATATAAAAATTATTACATATATGTAATATATATATAATAGCATATTACCGTCCATAATACTTTCTGTACTCATTTCCGAAAAATCTTCAGCTGTTATATCATTTAAGGTATTTTCATATGGTTTATTATTTCTTATTGATTTTATTTCTTGTTTAATAGTATCTTTATCAGTATTATCATCATCATTATCAAAGCTATTATTACCACTACTACTACTATCAAAACTATTAGAATTATCATCAAATGAATTTTTCATTGATTCTTCAGTATTTCCAGTACTTAAATCTTCAATTAATATTATTTTTTTTCGTAATATAATAATAAATAATTGATAATTAATAAAATATTAGTAAAAGAATATTTATTATAAAAATATATATCAAAATTTTTATAAATATATATACCTATTGAAGAATGATCTTCAGTTACATTTTCGATTGGATTTTCTGTCTTATCATTATTATTCTTGTTATCAATATTATCCATTTTATTTATTGATTTTGAATTTTTGATTTTATTCCCAGATTCTTTTTTACTTTCTTTTATTTTCGAATGTGTATTTTTTAAATTCTTTTTTTTCTCTTTATTATTTGATTTTTTTAAATAATCATCTCTATTTTGTCCTTGTTCCTCTAGTTTTAACTGTTGTTGTTGATCATAGTTTTGCGTATTTAGTAAACTATCATTATTGTTATTAGTATTATCACTATTATAATTATTTAATTCCTGATGATCCATTGACATATTAATTGGAATATTTTTTTGATTTTTAGAAAGTTGGTTTGGATTTGGACATAATGGTAAATCTTTATTAATATTACTTACAAAACTACTATTTTGTGATTTGTATAATATAACTGGAGGTTGTTGTAGTTGTTGTAGTTGCTGTTGCTGTTGCCGTTGCTGTGGAATATTATAATAATGAATAGCTTCATTACCAATAGGATAACTCAAAGAATGAGCAAGGCTTATATTATTAGAATTCATATTAAAATTCATATTAGGATTTATATTAGGATTTATATTAGGATTTATATTAGGATTTATATTAGGATTTAAAATTAGATTTCCATTGATATTATTTGGGGAATTACTTAAAAATGAATTGTTATTGTTTAATGGAGAATAAATATTAGGATTAATGATTGAATTCATAGTGATATTATTATTATTATTATTATTATTATTATTATTATTATTATTATTATTATTATTATTATTATTATTATTATTATTATTATTATTATTATTATTATTATTATTATTATTATTATTATTATTATTATTATTATTATTATTATTATTATTTCCATTAGAATAATTAAAATTTAAATATGGATTATTGGTATAAGGATTTGGATTTATATTATTTATATAATTTAAGGGATTCTTATTATTAATGGGACCATTTGGTAAATTATCATAATTTATAGGATTTGAATTTTGATTAAAGTTATTTAAGATTGATTTCTTCTTTTTATTATAATAATATTTTTCATTCTTCTTATCTTTATTATTAATATTGTTGTCTTCCACATCTTCTGCTACGCTCTCATTTTCAATAACAGAGCTATATCCGGAAAATTCTGTAATATTTGAATAAGATAATGAATTTGAAGAAGTAGAAAAAGAATTATTTTGCATTAAATAATTATCTATGATTATTTTATTATTATTTTATGTTTTGTTTTATTTTATTTTGTTGTTATTGTTGTTTTATAAATTATTTTAATTAAAAAAAAAAAAAATTAATAAGTAATGATTCAATTTTTGATTTATGATTTTTCAATGGCATATATATTATATTAGAGTATTATACAATAGTTTATATATAATATATGTATATAGCCATTAAAAAATATATAGTATATAATATATTCATTTATATATACATGTATAATAAATTTACTTACTGTTATTTAATATGTTTTCATTATTCTCAATATTATTTGTTGATTTTTGTTTATCATTATTATTAAAAAAAGACATATTTAAAAGCTTTTGAAATATTCCTGTTAATGAATTAGTATTCTTATTTTCATGTTGCTTATTTTTATTATTAAAATGATTATAATTATTAATATAGTTGAGATTATGCTTATGATCATAAATATTATTTTGGTTATTAAAATTTGAATGCATTTCGCTTCTATTCATTTTATGAGCATGCTTTTTTGATTTATGCATATTTCTAATTTTGTCATTATGATTTATCTTTTCATAATTCATTTTTCGTTTTTCTTTAGAAATATCAATATTCTTATGACAATCTGAGTGATGACAATCTTTATGTTTGAATTGTTGAAATTCTTGAAATTCTTGAAACTGCTGAAATTGTTGAAATTGTTCAAATTGTTGAAATTGTTGATTTTGAATTGGTATATTTTTTGTGTTAAGATTTCCTTTTTTTTTTCCTTTTTTTCCTTTTTTTTTATTGTAGAAAATAAAATATATATATATATATATATATTATTATTATTATTATTATTATTATTATTATTATTATTATTATTATTATTATTATTATTATTATTATTATTATTATTATTATTATTATTATTATTATTATTATTATTATTATTATTATTATTATTATTATTATTATTATTATTATTATTATTATTATTATTATTATTATTATTATTATTATTGTTATTATATAGATTTTTATTACCATTATTATTAACATCATAAGTATCGTCCTCATCATCATTACTAGTATAATTATTACTACTACTATCAATAATATTATTATTTCTGTTATTAGCTAAATTATTACCATAAATATTTGATATTTCATCATCATTATTTGTTGATGATGGATTATAAGAGAATGATGTATTAAAAGTATTATCTTTATCATAATTACTATTACTTTGATTTGTACTAATCATGTTATTATCAGTGTTATTGTTAATGTCATATTTTTTGTACTGAAGAACATTTGGTTGTATTTCATTCTTTAATTTATATTTATTCTTGGTATTATGATGTTTGAAATACTTCGAATTATTCTTGAAAGTTTCAATAGGAACTCTTGTTTTTAATACTTTATCTTCTGTTTCATTAGAATCAGTGGTAAATGATTTGTTCATTAAGGATTCATTCATATCTTCTGTATTAACTTCATCAATATTTCTTGATTCTTTTTCTTTTATATGATCTTTATTATTATTACTATTGATTAATATATTATTTACTTTATTATCTAAACTACTTATATTATCATTATTTTCAAACTATTAAATTATAAATATATAATATTTATATTAATGATTAAATATTATTATTATTATTATTATTATTATAATTATTATTATTATTATTATTATTATTATTATTATTATTATTATTATTATTATTATTATTATTATTATTATTATTATTATTATTATTATTATTATTATTATTATTATTATTATTATTATTATTATTATTATTATTATTATTATTATTATTATTATTATTATTATTATTATTATTATTATTATTATTATTATTATTATTATTATTATTATTATTATTATTATTATTATTATTATTATTATTATTATTATTATTATTATTATTATTTAAAAAATCATATTCATTTAATATTAATATTATTAATTTTTTTTTATAAAAAAATATATATAAAAATATAAAACATACCTGAGATTTATCTATTAAATTTTCACTTATAAGAGATGAATAATCTTCAGATGAACTTTCCAAATTATATTGATAATTGTAAGTATCAGGATTTTCCTTTTTAATTTTATTACCTTGAAAAGTATCATGATTTTCTTTTTCAATTTTATTACCTTTATTAGTTAATTAGAAAATAGTTAATTTTAATGATAATTGTAATTAATAATTCATATATATTTATATATATTTATTTATAAAAATAACTATTTCAAAATATTAATATATTGATTTAAATTAGATTTTGGTATTAAATACTATACCATAATAATTTTTGATTTTTTGATATACATCCGGAATTATAAATTCTTTATTAAAGTAAAATATGTATATATAATTTATTATTATTATTATTATTATTATTATTATTATTATTATTATTATTATTATTATTATTATTATTATTATTATTATTATTATTATTATTATTATTATTATTATTATTATTATTATTATTATTATTATTATTATTATTATTATTATTATTATTATTATTATTATTTTATTATTATTATTATTATTATTATTATTATTATTATTATTATTATTATTATTATTATTATTATTATTATTATTATTATTATTATTATTATTATTATTATTATTATTATTATTATTATTATTATTATTATTATTATTATTATTATTATTATTATTATTATTATTATTATTATTATTATTATTATTATTATTATTATTATTATTATTATTATTATTATTATTATTATTATTATATTATTATTATAATTAATATTAATATTATTATTATTATTATTTAATAATTAAGTATATAATAATTAATTAATTATTATTTTCATAAATATTTCATATAATTATTATATTATATAAATATTATAATATCCATATTAATTAATATATATTACCATTTGTTTGTGTAGCAAATAAGTGCTTTTTTCTCTTTTATGAGAAAATTAAAGTATGTATTTAATAAATTAAACATATTTATATATAAATTATTATTATTATTATTATTATTATTATTAATTTATTAAAGATTATATAATAAAATTATTTCAATATATACCTTTTCTAACAGCAAATAATTCATATACTTAATTTATATATACAGATAAAGTAAACAAAAAAAGAAAATTAATTTTGAGCATATTAATATATACACTATGAAATAATTAATATAATTTATTTGATGAATTTTATACTTTAATTGAACATTACATTAGAATTATCATTTTTAGAAGAATAGTCAGAATAGTCATCATTAAATGTTTCCACTAATTCTTCGCTTTCATTTAATAATATAGTTTCAGTTGGTTGAGGTTTATCAATAGAATCATAATTATTAAAAAAAGATTGAGTACTATGGATGACATTTAATTTTTTACTATTTTTAATATCTTTACAGAATTGCTTAATTTCTTTCATGGATCTTTTTTCAGTATTAAAAATACCATTATTTTTATTAGATTTTGTTTGTTTCATTGTATTAATATATGATGTAGAATAGGGCTGTCTTGGAATTAGTTTTCTATTGTTTGATATCATTATATTACTGTTTGATAATGATTTTCCATAATTAATTGATTTATTTCCATTTCTATTCTTATTTTTATTTCGTTCATAATCATGAAGATAATTATTTGCTCTTATAGTATTTTCTTTATTATCATAATCTTGAAGCTGATCCGTTATTAAATATATATCCTATTATATAATATATATTATATTTTTTGAAAAAAAAAAAAAAAAATAAAAGAAAGAGTATAAAAAAAATAAAATAAAATAAAATAAAAAAATATAAAAAATAAAATATATAAAAAAAAATTTTTTTTTGTTAATATTTACATATATACATATGTAATATATACTAATAAAAAGATCTGTTGAAAATCAAGTTAAAAATATTTTATGAATTGTAAACATATTGTTTTATTTCATATTATGAAAGATACAATATATATTCATACCTCAAGAAATCCATGATTTCTATTAGACTCGCTCATGATTACTTATATTATTATATTGTATCTTATTATTATGATTTATATTTTATATTTTTAACAAGAAATTTAAGTTTTTTTTACTATTTATTTATATATTTTTATTTTATTGTATTTTACATAACAATTATATAAAAGTTATTTATTATAAAAAAATTATATAAAAAAAAAATATATATATATATATAAAATAAAATAAATAAAAAAGAAAATTAAAAAATAATAATAACAAAATAAAAATAAAATAATGATTAATGATAATAAAATATAAATAATATATAACTTGTAAGCTTTTAAAATAAAAAAAAAAAAAAAAAAAATTATAATTGATGTTTTTGTTCTATTGTTCAAACGAAATTAAAATTTATTAATTAAAATAATAATAGATTATATTATTATATTAATATTTAAGGTTCAAATATTAGAAAAAGGAAAAATAATATAAAATAAAATTTTATAAATTATTTTAAAAAAAAAAGATGTAGTTTTTTATACATACATATTATTATTATTTTTTTTTTAAAGATTAAATTAGTTAAAATTTATTAATAATATAGCATTAATATTTTAAATTTTTATGAATTTTTTTTTATCTCAAATTTTATCATTAAATATTGAATTGTTGTTTAAACAAAGTATACAAAATACGTTAAAATTAATTAAACTTTAAATACTTTATTTAAATTATATGAAGTATAATCACAAATATTTTTTGTTTTTTGTTTTTTGTTTTTACAATTTAAAAGATAATAAATAATTACTTTTCTTTTATTATCAATGAAATAATATATTTAAATTATTATTTTTATGTTTTTATTTTATTATTATTATTATTTTTACTAATTACTAATTACTACCGTTTATTGTTAAATATTTTTATAACCTCATATGATTTTTCGTCCTATAAAATATCGGAAAGTAATTTTTAAATTTATGAATATCTCGTCTTAATATTTGTCTAGCAACTTCTGCGCATTGATATGATTCTTCTTCTATCTTGGATAAAGTTCTTAATTCAGATGGTATATTGGGCTGAGATCTTTTTAATAATTCCCATACTTTTATAAGAATACGACATATATCTTTTCCTTGAATCTCACTAAAAAGCATTCCTGTTAAACCTAATGGTGCTGGTATCCATTGAGACTACATATATATATATATTATGATCATTATGATCATTATTGTTGTTGTTATTATTATTATTATTATTATTATTATTATTATTATTATTATTATTATTATATAATAAAACGAAATAGAATATGAAATATAGAAATAGCAAATCATATTATATAATTTATAAGTTATTTAGTATAATTATATATATAAAATATACTAATTGTAACATATGTAAAATATCTATATGTAAATTCTTTTCTTTTTTCTTATTTTTCTTATTTTTTTTATTTACATTTCTTAAAATATTCATTAATTTTTTTGTATTTTCTAATTCTTCTGGAAAGTCGTTTGGTCTTTGTCTTATTGGGCTATTCCAATACCATATAGCAGAAGCAAGAAGACTTCTTACAATATCATAAACATAATTATTAATTGAAGGATCTTATAATACATATATTAAAAAAAAAAAAAAAAAAAAAAAAAAAAAAAAAAAAAAAAAAAAAAAAATATATATATATATATATAATAAATAAAATATTGGTATTAATAATAATTAAATTTTATTTTATTTTATTTTATTTGTATATATATCTTTTTTTTTTTAATTAATTAATATTTTACCTTTGCACACTATTTCTAATATATTCCATATAAATGGATTTCTTTTAACTGTACGATTTAATTGAATATCTCTTCATTTATTTATTTAATATTAATTTTAATATTAATATTAATATAATTGATAAAATTATTAATATAACATTTTGTTTTTTTTGTTTTTTTGTTTTTCGCTTTTTTAATACTATAAATATTAATATATATATATATATTTTTTTAATACCTATCAAAAAAAAGTGTTGCTTTTGGTATATTATCATCATATTGTTGAACCGATGGTGGAATAAAAGCTAATGATTTAACAAATTGTTTTGTGAAAAATACAGTATTTCTATTTTTACGATCTTTACAAATATATACATATATATTTATATTTATAATTCAATATATTTTAAATAAAAAAAAAATTGATAAAATTTATAGAATTATTAATAATTGTTTCTTTTTTTTTTTTTTTTTTGTTTTTTTATTTTTATAAAAATTTCAATTATAATATTATAAAAAATATATTACCATTAATATTTGAAGATAATTTAAAACATAACGTTATTAATGAACATACATCAAACTTATTCCACTTAACACTTTCTTTAATTGACTGTTTAATCCTAATATTTATTAAATTCATTAATATAATCAATTAATTATATATCAAATACAAATAAAAATTTTTTTTTGTTTTTTGTTTTTTTCTTGCTTTTTTCTTTTTACTTTTTACTTTTTGTTTGTTTGTTTGTATGTTTGTATGTTTGTTCAATAATACAAATAAAAATATTTTTTTGTTTTGTTTTTTTGTCTTTTTTTTTTTTTTTTTTTTTTTTTTTTTGCTTTTTTCTTTTTACTTTTTACTTTTTACTTTTTACTTTTTACTTTTTACTTTTTGCTTTTTGTTTGTTTGCTTGTATGTTTGTATATTTGTTCAATAATAATATTAAATAACAATAAATTATTAAAATAACTAAAAATTTAAATTAATGCACTTACATATTATTTATATTTTCAATATTTTTATTTGATTTAATATTGTATATATAATCTTCAGAAGTATTAATTTTTTTATTTAATCCTAAAAGTGTTATGGGTTCACCTGGTCTTTTCTTTATTTCTGAAGGATAAATTGTTGTAGTATTTCTTTCAGTTATATTTGATGGGGCTAAAATACGTCTTGTTGCATTTGTAGCTTTTGTAATATTACTTTCTTGTTGTGCCTTTTGCTGTTCACACATAAGTAAATTAGCTTCATATAAAGAATATCCATGATTTTCCTTTTTCTTAACTTTTTTATTATCATCAATTTCATCTAAATAAGTTTTCATTTTTTGAATATTCAAAGCTTCATTTAATGGATTTATATCTACTGTACAAAATATTTCTTGAAATAGAATATCTAAAGTTGGCCCAATATAATTCGAATTTTCTAATAAACGTATCACTTTAAAATAAAAAAATAATAATAATAATAATAATAATAATAAAAATAATGTATATTATATAAATATATATATATATATATTAAATTTTAAAATTTTCATATTTAATTTTTTAAATTTTAATATTTTGTATATTATATAATATTTTATTATTAAATAGATAAAATAAATAATAAATATTGTTTGTAAAATAATAAAAAAAAAAAAAAAAAAAAAAAAAAAAAAAAAAAAAAAAACTATTTCAAGCACTTACAACAATTTTTTATAGATGATAGCATTTGAATTAATTCATTATTAGTAATTACTATTTTAGATTTTATATTGGCTGTATCAGGTAAATTGTATATTATTCTTTTACGAAGATAATTAAAGTAATTGGTAATTAATGTTGAACAAATTTGAAATTTTTCACATGGTAAAATATTACTTGGTAAGCATTTAGAAAGAAGTTTATAGGATTGAATTACAATGTCGACATTATTATAATTAATATATTGGTATATTTGTTTCCATTGGTTTGAATTTGAAAAAATATTTTTACTATTTTCTTGATGATCCTTAGGTAAATAGTCATTAACTTCTAATAATAAATTAAATCTTTGGAAAAGAGATTTAATTTCATCATCGGTCATGTTTGAAAGCTCCTCAAAAATGTTTTTTATACAATTACTAGTTTATTATTATTATTATTATTATTATTATTATTATTATTATTATTATTATTATTATTATTATTATTATTATTATTATTATTATTATTATTATTATTATTATTATTATTATTATTATTATTATTATTATTATTATTATTATTATTATTATTATTATTATTATTATTATTATTATTATTATTATTATTATTATTATTATTATTATTATTATTATTATTATTATTATTATTATTATTATTATTATTATTATTATTATTATTATTATTATTATTATTATTATTATTATTATTATTATTATTATTATTATTATTATTATTATTATTATTATTATTATTATTATTATTATTATTATTATTATTATTATTATTATTATTATTATTATTATTATTATTATTATTATTATTATTATTATTATTATTATTATTATTATTATTATTATTATTATTATTATTATTATTATTATTATTATTATTATTATTATTATTATTATTATTATTATTATTATTATTATTATTATTATTATTATTATTATTATTATTATTATTATTATTATTATTATTATTATTATTATTATTATTATTATTATTATTATGATTATTATGATTATTATGATTATTATTATTATTATGATTATTATTATTATTATGATTATTATGATTATTATGATTATTATTATTGTTGTTATTATTGTTGTTGTTGTTGTTGTCGTTTTAATTATAATAATAACATTTATTATATCATTATTTTTATTATTTGTTAAAAATAAAAATATAAAACGATTATATATATTATTATTATAATATTTTTTTAATATTAACCAAATTATTCAAATTATATAAAAAAATAATTAGTATCATTTATTATTATTATTAGTATTATTAGTATTTACAATTATTTACCTTAAAATATGAGGACATTTTAATTCAAATGCAATTTTAAGTTTCCATATAATTTTTATATAGGACAAATAATTTGTATCTGATTCAGATTCCAATTCTTCACCTTCTTCTAAAACATTTGAAGATTCAAATTGCGGTGATTCATAAGATAAATATTTTATGGCATGAGAAAGAATTTCAATGGCTGACGATTCTCCAAAATTGGTACCACAAAGTTCTAACATCCTTAAAATCAATTCAATGTTTGAGTTTTCTGAAAAAGATTCTGAGACACGTTTAACTAATAACTCTGATAAATTCTTAACATGCGATCTAAATGAACTCATAATACTACTTGAATTATTTTGTAAAATAATAGAACTATGAATCTATCAAAAAAATAAAAATAAAAATAAAATAAATTAGTAAATAATAAATAAAAAATATATATATTAATATTAGGAAATTCAATAATAACAATATAATATAATATATCATTAAGATATAATTTATAACATAAATAAATTCATTTTTACAATATTTAAAAGTTTAATTAAAAGTTCATTAAGTTTTCTTTGAGTTGATACTTTTATTTGATAGAATTCTTGTTCTTCTATCATAAATTCGTTTGTCAATGATATTGATGCATTATATAAATCTTCAAAACAAGTAAACCAAAGATATAAAAATTTATTTATTGGAAAATTAATTGAATCATTGTTTAATATTTTTAATAAAATAATTTCAACGACATTTATCATAGGATCCACTGCGCTAATAATTCATATTATATATAATATATAAATATACATTAAAGAATGATATTATTTTTTTAATTAATTTATAATATTAAAGATTAATAAATAAATAAATAAAATATCTATCTTAAATTTACCCATTTGATGATATCACAATTTTTGATGATTTATGTAATTTCTCAAAAACAATCATTTTAACTATTGCATTACTTCCAAACTTTACAAAAATTTTATTTAATACCCCTTGAAAATTATAAACACAAAATAATACAATAAAGTAATAAAGAATATATTATTTTTAATTATTTATTTAAATAAATAAATATTAATAATAAAAATCATTTACTTCATTTATATATTATTATGAAGTATTTATATTATTACCTTTTATAATATGAGGAGCACTTACTAAAAATGTAAATAAATACGCAAGAATGTACTGTTTCCAATCTTTATATATATATATAAGTTATTATAATAATTTTTTATTGTTAATTTAATAGAAGTTTGGTATCCTATTCAATACAATTAATAATATTATTATTATAGATTTTACCCATCATTTGGGATGCATTAATTTGAAGTTCATTATAATATATTTCAACTAAATCAACAAATGAATCTATAACTTGTGTTGACGATTTATTATAACAATAATCAATTACTGATTTTACAAATGTAAAAATTTTATCATTTCCGGATTGTGAAAAAATTACATTACTTAAAAATAATAAATTAAATAAAATAATTTATTAATTAATGACTTAATTGATGATTTAATCAAACATCTATCTAAATTAATAAATATATAATTAAATATACCTCAAAACAATAAATCCTGAATTTTGACAGGATAATATAACATAATTATGAATTTTTGGTAATAAATTTTCAGGTTGTTCTTTAACAATATAATATACAACCCAATGATTTGAATTTTTTGAGCCATTCCCATGATCGAAAATAGACTAAATAATCATATATTTATATATAATTTAAAATTTTATTACATAATAATATTTATGCTAATTTTAATACTAATGATGTATAGTTTATTATTATTGATATAAATTAATATTAAATATAATAAAAAATATTAAATACTTACTGAAAAAAAAAAATTCATAATCATATTACTATATCCCGATCTAATATATAATATAATAATATGATATATATAATTATTAATAATACATGTATTAATGATTATGTAAGTTGAATAAATGATAAATTTATATACCCTTGATCCTCTGGTTCAGTTACTAGGCACTCAGTAAGTAATGTTAATAACGGATTAATTAATGGATATTTTAAATTTCTTGTTATCAAAATGGAT
Source organism: Neocallimastix lanati (nom. inval.) (assembly GCA_016946835.1). Lineage (NCBI taxonomy): Eukaryota > Fungi > Neocallimastigomycota > Neocallimastigomycetes > Neocallimastigales > Neocallimastigaceae > Neocallimastix > Neocallimastix lanati (nom. inval.). The sequence goes on along the minus strand of JACVTC010000004.1, from coordinate 1,575,410 downwards.
ACGTCATTGTTACTATTTGAACCTATTTTATTATTATTATTATTGTTGTTGTTGTTGTTGTTGTTATTATAATTATGATTAATATGAATATTTTATTAATTATTTTGTTATTTTCGTTTTTATTATAATTAAATATTATCATAAAAATTAAAATTATATATTAAAAATAACTCATTTTATGGTAAATAAAAAATTAAGTTTATTAATAAAAAAAAAAATATTATTAAAGTTGAATTTAAATTTCTGAATTAGAAGTCGAATTATTTCTGATTCAATAAGATACCTGTAATTCTTTTTATACAATTTAATGCTAACTGTTAAATATTATATCATTATATTATAAATAAAGGATAATAAAAAATATATATATCAATATACTTTAATATTTTGAATTGTTATTATAATATTAAATTTTAAATATTAATATAATTTAAAATTAATTCCTTTATATTTTATTTGAAATTTCATTTTAATAATAAAATAAATTATTATTTTAAAAATATTTATATATATATATATATTATTATTATTATTATTATTATTATTATTAAATGATGTATATAAATATATATTGAAACAAATTTTTATGATTTTTGAATATTTATTTATTTTAATAAATTTTTATTGATAATAAAATATATATATATATAATTTTTAAATTAAAAAAAAAAAAAAAAAAAAAAAAAAAAATCATTTATACTTTTAATACTTCTTTTCAATGATAATTTATATATATTATTTTAAAAATACTTATTTATTATCATTATGTTTAACAATACATATTAATGAGTTATGAAAAGGAATTTTTATAAATGATAGTAATATTTACCGACATTAGGTAAGTTGTCCAACAATAACCATTCTCAATACCTATTAATTCTTTTAATGAAATTATATTATTACTAAGTGAAGTTTGCTTATCCAATTTACTACTACTCGCGCTACTTGAAGTTTCATTATAAGAATCACTTAAATGTGATTTACTACTTTTTCCATATTTATTATCAGAATTATTTGATTTCATAAATGATAATGCCTGTTTTACAATATAATCTTCATATTGTTTAAATTGATTACTTCTTTCTTTTTGGTTTGAAATTTTCTTTAATACAATTAAAAAATTATTTGAATCTACTTCCGAAGACATTTTCTTTTTTTAATTTTATTTGATGCTTTTAACACTATAATATTAATAATAATAATAGTAATAAAATAAAATGAAAATGAAAATGAAAATACAGTAAAAAAATTAATAAAACAGAATAAAAAAATATAAAATATTATTTTTATCAAAATAAATGAAAATAAAAATAAAAAATATAGTAAAAAATAAATAAAATAGAATAAAAAATTATAAAATATTATTTTTATCAAAATAAATGAAAATATTTATATAATAATTTAATATATATATTAATAAACTTTTATAAAGAATTCGTATATATATAAATTATTGATGAAATTTATATATATATATATGTATATTTTTTTTTTTTTGAAAGAAAATTTTGATTACTATTTTAATAGAAAAACAATAATCATATAAGTATAAATATAAATATAAATAAATGTAAATATTATAAACTTGTTAATAAAAGGAATATCCATTTATCCATTAATGTTTTATAAATTAATAAATTTAAAATTGAAATTTAAATATATGAAAATAAAACCATCTCATATAAAATATTTACAATTTTAATTAACTAATATTGTTCTCTTAAAAATTTTTATAATAAATATGTTTTATTCCTTTATTTACTTATTTATTTATATTTACATGTATATATGTTATGAAAATTTTATTCTTTCATTTATTTTAAAGAAATTCATACAAAAAAAATTTAATATTATAATAAAACATTATTTTCTTATTATTTCTTATTTCAAAAAAAAAAAAAAAAAAAAAAAAAAAAAAAAAAAAAAAATTAAAAATTAAAAAAAAAAAAAAATATTTATTGTACTACATAAATTCATTAAATAAACATAATTTCTGTATAAAAATATACAATATATATGCTCATATTAAAATTATTAAACATTTAATAAAAAAATCAATCAATAATTCTTTTATTAAAGATTAACATTCATAATTTTTATTTATTAATCAATGAGATTATTATATTTTTTATGTTTTTATATTCTTTATAAAAATAATAATTTCTATATCTTTATTTAATAGTTTTATTTTATTTTTTTTATTTATTATTTATGATTTTTTATTTTTATTTTTATTATTTTTTATTATATTGCTATTATTATTAATTTATTTTTATATTTATATAATAATTTACTTTTATTATATAAATATTAAAAATATTTTCAAATTTTATTATTACTTTTGTTTTTTGTAATTTTTTTTATTTTTGTTTTGTTTTGTTTTTAATTATTTTATTTAATTTTTTTATTCATTTTTAATATTTTTATTAGCAACAGTTTTTATAATCATTTATTTTTTATATAATTCTAAATTTTCTTAAAACCATTTGAATCTAATATATAATATTATAACTATAAATAAAAATACAGCAATTAAAGGTCCGTATTTTTGATATATAGCCATCCAGTTTAATTTTTTTGCATCCTTTAAATATTTTTTTGACTCTGAAGATAACTTACTAGAAAGTTCACTCATACCTATAAATTCATTATAAAAATTTTTATTTTAAATCAATAAATTATACATACATATGAATTTATTTATACTAATATAGCATTTATTTATTTATTTAATAAATAAATAAAAAAAAATTACTATTAAGATGTTCTCCTCTTCCTAACACATCTTGAATATTCTTTGTCATAATTCTTGTAACATCCTGTAGATCTTCATTAAGCTTATTTATATTTCTTTGAGCTCTTGTATCTTTGTATTGTTTTTTAGTTTTTTGTATGAAAGTATCTAATTTTAATTAATTATTCAGTTCATGTAAATATTACAAATTTTTGTTTTTTGTTTTTATTAATGAAAATGAAACAAATTAAATCAATCATTAATACATTCCTTAATTTGAATTCATTACTACAATAATACTTACCAAACTTTACAAAAGCATATGGTCTCGCAACAGTTCCGACTTCTGTACCATACTTAGATTGGAATTCGACTTGTAATTCTTCCAAAAAACTAAAAGCTAATTTTTTTGGATAACTTTTTTCACATAAACATAAATAGCAAATACCACACTCGATTAAATAACTTTATTTAATTTTATTTTTATTATTATAATTATATTAATAATATTATATAAGATTATTTAATTTGATATAATAAAATATTCATATGAAAATATAAAAGATAAAATAATAATTTATTTAATACTTTGTGTAATATTTCAAATTTATTATCTTGATATTTCAATTGTTAACTTTATTTAAAATTCGTATTAATATACATACTGGAAGAAATATTGGCCAGTTTCAATTGAACATCTTTGTTCAGTACCAGCTTTAGCTAATTTCTTGAAAATAGACTTGGCTTGATTCTTGTATTCAGTTAAATCTTCAGACTTATATATAATAAAAAATATATGTATTATCAATTTTATCGATATTATTTTAGTTAATCTATTAAATATATTAATTTAATTTCATTAATATTACATAATTTATTTCAACCTCTCTATTTACTTTTTTTTTTTAATTATAAATATAAATATTTATTAATTTATCATCTTTTAATTGTCTATTTTTGTCTCTTTGTTAAAAATAGTTTATTTTTAATATTATAATAAATTAAAGTAAATAAATAATTAAATAATTAACGATAACACTATATTTAACATATTATTTGTAAACATTAAAGTGCCTTTAATATTTTTTAAATAAATAAGATATCAATTAAATAAATTTAAAAATTTTGTAAATAATTGAAAATTTCTTATTTATTTATATACCTTTCTACTTATTAATTCATTTATTTACTATATAATGTTATTTATTTCAATCTTTTTACTATAATTATATTTCTTTATATAATCATTTTACAAAAACAATATTTGGTTGAATATAAATAATAAATATTAATATAATTTTCTAAAACTTTTAACAATAATAAAAAATTTATGAATATCCAAAAACATCTTGATATTAAAATATAATTTATAAATGCTTTAAATATATTTTATTAAATTATATTATTTAATACCTCTTCGTCATCCATAGAAGCAGCTAAAGGTAAACCATCAGCAACTCTTGAAATTATTACAGTTTTAACCATTGCTTTAATTATTTAATTCCGTTTTCTTTTTAAAGAAACAAAGTGATTCAAATCCATTTATTTGTTTATTTTGTTTTTATGTTTCATTATTATTATCATTATTATTATCATTATCATTATTAATATTATTGTTGTAATTTTATTTTCGATGGATTTTAATTAATATTTATAAATTTATATATTAACAACATTACATAAATACAATTATTAATTTACAAATATAAATTATTAAAATGTTAAAAATAGCTTATTTAAATATTTATTTATTATTATTATAATATATTTAAAAATGTATATTGTAAATGATTATATTTATTATTATATATTATTTTGTTATCTTTCATTTTATACATTTATTGATTATATTATATTATTTATATTATTATTTATATGCTTTACCTTTAAAAATACAAATTATTTATAAAAATTATTATTATTAATGCTAAAAATAGATACAAAAAGAAAATTTTTGATTTCTTTTTTTATTTATTTTTAAACTAATTCAAATAAAATTTTAAAACAACTATTTTTTTTTATATTGCTTTATTTTATTTTTATTTTATTTTATTTAAAAACTTCTTTATTAAAAAAAAAATAAAATAAAATAAAAAAAAAAATGGTATTAAATATTTATATTATTTTATATTATTTTATATATAATAATACAAATCACTACTATTTATTATTACTCATATTTAAAATTATTTATTTATTTAAATTATATTTATTCATTTATTTATAATTATAAAAAGATTATTAAATTTTTTTTTATTATTTTTTTCATTAAATATAAATTTTTTTTATTATACTTAATTTTATTTATGATTCAAATATATTTATTTATAAATCATAGCCACTAATAAATTTTTAAATAAAATAAAATATTTTAATACAACTTTTCAATAATTTAAATATTCATTAATATATATAATTTTAAAAAAGGGCCAAAACAGTTAAAATTGGTTTTACCTACTTCAAGATTAATATATATAGCTTTTTTTGTTAATTCTTAATTTTCAATATAAAATTTAAAAAATTATATTTTCTTTCATAATTCAGTAGGCTTTTATAAAAAATGTTAATAAAAAAAATTATTAATATAGTTTGATTTATATATTCAACTAAATATTAAATATTTTAAAATAGTTTACATAATATTCTTTAGCAATTTTTTTTTTATTGTAATCTCAAAAATATAGTAATTTGTTTAACTAATGTAATAAGTTAATATGGATTAAGATATAAGATATATTATTTACAATGAAAAATGATTTATATTTCTATTAAACATTTTTTATTTTTTTTAACATAAAAATAAAAATTTAAATTTTTTTTCACAGTTCAAAAAGTTTTTATTGAAAGTGTTCAAATAGGTTTTATTATAATAATTATTTAATGTATCAAATATTATAAAATAGAAGTTTAGATATTCTTTAAAAACAATTAAACCTTTTATTTTTATTTTATTTTTTTTATTTATAATATCATAAATATGTCAATTTTAAAGTAATATAAATTAAAAAAATATATACATATTATTTATTAATTATTTATTAAATTTATGAAAGGGTTAGATGATAATTAATTCGATTAAATTATTAAATCATTTTAAATCAATTTAATAATTAACAAATAATAAAATATAAAATATATATTATTAATCTCGTTTGATTGTTTATTTATTTATTCATTCATTCATTAATTTATTCATTTAATGTAATATTTTAATATGGTAAGACATTACCATTAACATTTTATTATGAAGTATAATATATTTTTTTATTAAATATTTGATCTAATTTAAAATGGAATATTAACGAATGAAATTAGTTTTATTAGTTTAATATTATAATTGTCAACTTCAATTAAAAGAATAAAATAATTTATTAATAAAGAGATAAATAAAAGAATAAATATAAATTTTTAATAATATTAAAATAAAATAATATCCTATATAAATAATAAAGGAAAGAAAAATATTATTAATAGTATCAAATAAAATAAAAAAAAAGCAAATTATAAAAAACTAAAATAAAATAAATAGTAAAAATATATATAAATGAAGATTAAATGAAATTAAAAGTAAAAATATAAATATAGATTGAATATAATAAATGATAGAAATATAAATATGAATGTAGATAAAATAAATAAATAAATAAATAAATAAATAAATAAATAAATAAATAAGAAGAATAGAGGTATTTATTCAAATAATTTCATAATCTAACTTTTTTATTAGTGAATAAAAAATAATAGTTTTTGTTACACATCAAATTTTTGTAATTCAAAAATTTTTTTAAATATAAAATGAAATGAATAATATATTGATAAATTTTGGAAGTTATTAATAGATATATTCAATTACTATAATTAATAACACTATTTTATATATTTTCTACATTAATTTCTTTTTTTTTTTTTATATTTTATTTATATTATTTTAACAAAATTATGATTATGTAAGGCGTCAAACATAGCTAAAAATAATTTTTTGGCTAAAACAGGCTATTTTAAATTAATTACCAAAAAAAAATACTAATAAATAGTTTAAAGCGGAAGCTATTTAAGTTAAATATATATTAATATTAAATGTAATATATAAAATTTATGATATAATTTATATATTAATCTATTATATAATAAATATATAGTGATTATCTATTTATTAAAATATACTTAATCTATTTAAAAAACTATCAAATAAAATTTAAATTAAAAAAAAAAAAATTAAAGGAATCATAAATATTAAAGTTATTTATTTTTAAGGAAATTATATATATTGCTCTTAATATATTGCTCTTAATATATTCATGATATAATAATCCATTGATTTTGATTTATTTCAAACATCTCGATATATTATTTTATATTGATTATTTATACAATCATTTTGTTTTTCAATATTTTCTTTGTATATTATTTATTTAAAATGAAATATATTATAATATAATACAATATATAAATATATCAATTTAAATAATTTAAAATATTTATAAAAAAATTAAAAATACTTATTGTAATAAATAATAATAAATAATTAATAATAAATAATAAATAATAAATAATAAATAATAAATAATAAATAATAAATAATAATAATAAATAATAAATAATAAATAATAAATAATAAATAATAAATAATAAATAATAAATAATAAATAATAAATAATAAATAATAAATAATAAATAGTAAATAATAAATAATAAATAATAAATAAATAATTAATAGTATTACTAATTATATTTTTTTTTTAAATAAAAATTATGAAATAATAATATGGTAGATTTAATTATTGTATAAAGGTTGTTAATATAAAAATTATAAAAAGATAATATATAATCGATAAAATTTAAAATTTATATATTTTTTTAATAATAAAATTATTAATATATATATATTTTTTTTTTATTTTTTTTTTTTTTTTCTTTGCAATTACTATATAAAACACTTTATTATTATTAAAACTAATAATAATAATTGTTATTATTAAATGTTTTAATATTAATTAATTATATAATTAATTATATAAAAATATTATAAGTATAGAAATAAATAAAAATATTTATTAACTAAATTAGTATATATAAATACAATTTTTATAATTAAAAAGTAAATTTCTATATTTTTATTTTATTATTTTAATAATTTTGATTTTAAAAATCAAATGTGTATTATTATTATTATTATTATTATTTTTAATGAAATCTTATAAAAATTATAATTATGATAATTAAACTATTAATTTAATTTTAAGAATATATAAGAATATATTTAAATCAATAATTGTGATAAAATCAACTATTATAATAAACAAATTAACAGCCTTAAATATTTTGTAATTAATATTATCAAAACATTTTAAATTTAATATAAAGTAATAGTTCAAACAAGTGATTCATTTCTTTTTGGAAAGCGAAAAATAAAAATAAGAAATAATCCAAAGAGCGTTTAAAAATAATTTTCAATTTTTTAAATATTTTTTATTGTTAAATATATATTGTTTTCATTTTAGAAGAAAAATTTATAGTAAAAATTTATAGTTTTTAGATAAATTTAAAGTATAATCTGAAATTATAATACTAAATCTAAGTAAAGTATACTAAATCATAAATAACATTTAATTTCAAAATTAAAAATTTCTATTTATGATATACAATTTAAATTAATGTTATATAAATATTTTTTTTGTGGAATTGCTTAATTTTAATAATTTAATTTATTTTTATATATCATTTTTATCATAAAATATAATATATAATTTCAATAGAAACTCACCGTAAATATTATATTTATTATAGTAAAAATTTTTTGTTTATTATTATTTATACAAAGATTTAATCAATGACAACAACAATAATAAAAAAGATATTATTTATAATAATAAATCTAAAATTATAAAAATAAATAATAAAAACAAAATAAAAGTATTTATAGTATTAATACAAAAATTATAATGAAAATAATAATAGTAAATAATTCAATCAATGAATTAATAAATTAATGAATCATTCAATAAATCTTACTGAAATTATAATAATAAATAAATAAATAAATAAATAAATAAATAAAAAAAAAAGAACGTAGATAATTAATAAAAATTTTAAAATAAATATAAAATAAATTACAAACAAAAATTTTACATTTAATTCTTTTAAATTTATATTAATTATTTTTAATGAAACAATAATTAATATTGCTTTTTAAGAAAAGGAAATCTGTCTAAAAGTAAATTAGGACTAGCTATTTATAATAAAATATATTAAAATGGAATAAAGGAATATTATTAATAAATTAAAAATAAATTATTTATAAAAAGTGAAATTATAATAGAAATGTGTTAATATAAATTATAATAATATATTTTAAAATATAATATATAATAATCTGGTTATTGATAAACAAATAATTATATATATAAATAAATATTATTAATTAAATAATTAAAAATAATGAAAAAATAAAATTAATGTTTAATTTATATAAAAATCCACTCAATTTGTTTGAAATTTTATAAGTATAATTTGTATAGACTAATAATTCTAATGCTATTAATAAAAATTTATATATTTTATGTTAGATTAACATATTTAATATAATAAAATGTTCTGGAGTTTTGTTCAGCCGACAACTGTAATTGATGATTTGTTAAATCAGGAAGATCTTCAATTGGAAACTCTTTTAGAAGAAGATGATTTATTACAAGAATGTAAAGCACATAATTCAAGACTCATTGAATAGTAAGTTATTTAATAAAAATATATAGAATTTGAAATATCAGAATTATTTTTTACAAGAAAAAATAAAGTCATTGATAAATATTTATAAATGAATTTTAAAGTTTTTCAGATCCTGAAATTATAAAAAAGTTATTAAACTACATTACCAATCCTCCAGAAGAATTAGATGAATTAAAAAAATTAAAGTAATTATAAATAAATTTTCATTATTTAAATTATATATATTTATATTATAATTAATATTATTAAAAATATAACAAATAAAATGATAATAAAAGTAAAATTAAGAAAAATGTTTTTATCGAAGTTACTAATTTTTCATAAATAAATAAATAAATATAAATGAATAAATAAATATAAATAAATAAATAAATAAATAAATAAAAACAATTAAATGTTTAATAGATATTCTTATTTATCATGCGAAATTCTTTCATGTGATATATGGCCTATATATGATGCAATAATGGAAAACACCGATGCATTAGTTGAATTTTGGAAGTTTGTCGACCGTGATGAACCATTAGAAATATTCCAAGCAAGCTATTTCTGTAAAGTTAATTTAGTTCTTCTTCAATATAAATTACCAGAGGTATATCGGTTTATTCACAATATTATTAATATTTTTAGCGATAAATATTAATTAATTATTATGTGTAATAAATTATAATATATTAATTATTAATTATTGTAATATATAATATTACATATAGATGTTACAATTTATTCGTGATAATCCAAATATTTTATCAAAAATTTTAAAACACATTTCATCCTCACCAATTGCTGAAATTTTATTAAAGTTAATTAGTGTTTCAGATCGTGAAGAAGCAAATGGAATTATTGAAGTATAGATTTATTTAATAATAATTTTTTGATTCTTTATATTTAATATCACTAAAATTTTAATTTATTACAATATATAGTGGCTTCAACAAGAAAAGGTTATCCCAAATCTTGTTTCAAGATTTGATCCATATTTAGATGATGAAGTAAAATTAATAAATTTTTTTTTATTAGACAAATAATTTTTTTATATTATATAAATATAAGAAAATAAATATTAATTCAAAAATTATGTATATTATTATTCAGACTCATACAAATATTGCCAATACATTGATTGATATTAATTCTGTTAGCTATACTTCGCCTTTATTGACAAATGATTTATTGTCAGGAAATATTGATGGTGTAAATTCATTCCTTTCAACTTCAATTACTAATTTCGGTGGAAATGCTTTAGTTGATGAATTAAAAAGGTTAATAATAATAATAATAATAATAATAATAATAATAATAATAATAATAATAATAATAATAATAATAATAATAATGATGATGATGAAAAAAATATTTAAAAATGTAATATATATTTTATATTAATTTTATAAATAAAAATAATAGTAAACCAATTATTGAACAACTTGTTGGCTATATGCTTGATGAAAAAGCACCAAATTCAACTAGTTCTCTTATTCACGGAACAACTGTAATTATTGATTTAATTCGTCGTTATTGCGGGTAAAATTTAGTTTATATTATATATATACATATATATGTTAAAAGTAATTAATATTAATAAATATAAAATAGTGATATTGAACAAGCTGAATATCAACAACATCAATATGATCATTTCCAACAAGAATGTATTAGAGATGAAAATCAATATCAAGATGTTGTACCACCAACCCCACCAACTAAAGCTCAATTTGAAAAATTATCTTTAGCGTTAAATGATTTATTAAATGTATTAGGAAATAATTTGGAGAAGTTTGAATATTTGTTATTACATCCAAAAAGTATTGTAAGTTAATTAAGCTAACTTATATAAATATAAATAAATATATATACTGTATAATGTTAGAATTCTAATAATAAATCAATTAAAAATATATAATATTTGTTATTAAATATTTTATATTTTTAATATAGAATGGTCCAATTCCAACTACTCTTGGGGAAGTCGTACCTTTTGGTACTGAAAGATTAAGAGTTTGTGAATTATTTGCTGAAGTTATTCATCTTCAATATTTATATTCTAGTAGTCCATTATTTGATAGAATAGTTTTTGAACAAAAAGAAGGTGAAAAAAAGAGAACATTAGTTGAAGAATTAATTACTATTACTGATAAATTTACAGAAAGAAAAATGCTTCCAATTTGCTTGGTATGACATTTTAATTATTAATAATATTTTATTTCTTTTTATAATATTAATAAATAAAATATAAGGTTCTTATTAAATGTGATTATTGTAAAAATTAATAATATAATACAATTTATTAGAATTTATTCTTTGAATTTCCATGGAACAACTTCCTTCATTCTGTTGTTTATGATATGATTGCTAAAATCTTCAATACTTGTAGTTATTTAGTTACCGCTACTAATTTAACAAATGAAATAAATGATGAAAATCAATTATCTGCTGAGGAACAAATGTTTTCTTCATTATCTGAAGAGACAAAAGAAAGAATGAACCTAATTAAAAATAGTGTTATAAAATTAACTAGTTCTGTAAGTTTTAGGTTTTTAAATGTTAAAATTAAAGGATTATATATTCATTTTTTTTGGTTTTAAATATTATATATTAATAGATTCTTGATGAAGGTCAGTTGCCACAAAAAATTGTTGAAGCACAAAAATTAAACGATGTTGAAGAGTAAATATTATATATATATATATAATGCATTAATTAATTAATTTATTAATAATACATCAAAATGAAATTTTTAATAAAAATTATTTAAATAGAAAAAAAGAAAAGGGTTTACGTCTTGGTTATATGGGTCATTTAACACATATTTCAGATGAAATTTGTAAATTAATGAGTAAATGCTCAGACCAATTTTCAGAAAAGATCAATGGTAATTTTATTATTTAATAATAAAATAATAATAATAATAATAATAATAATAATAATAAAATTGTACATTTTATTAATGATTTATAATTTAATACATGAATTATAATATTAAAATATTATTAATCTGATAATTGAATTTAAATATAGAATATATAAATGGTAACGATTGGACTGATTATATTAATAATTCATTACAAGAAACTAAGAATCGTGATTGTCAGGCTTTAGGTGGTCAAAGACCAAATAATGACACTATAACAAATATTTCATTTGGATATCAACCACAAGATTTTGATTATGAAAATCAAGACGACCAATATAGACTATCTATAAGATCATCAGGCTTTGGTGTTGAAGATGATGAAGATGATATGAATGAGTTTGATATGAATGAATTTGAAAATATGATATCTTCTTCAAAGGATAGAGTAAATATAAATATAAATATATTATAATTATTATTAAAAATAAAAATATGATTAAAGAATAGAAAATATTTATTAATATATTTTTCAATATTTATTTTAAAAATTTAAAGACTTCACCAGAAAGATTCTTTGAAAATAGTTCTGAAGATGAAATGGATAGTTCTGAAGAAGAGGAAGATTGGATTAAGTATGTTAATATATAAACATTTTTTTTTTTTTTTTTTTAAAAATTTAATAATATGTTTAATAATATTATTAAATAATATTATTAAAATAATATTAGGAAATACTAACTATTTATTTGTATATTTATTTATATATATATTTTATGATATAATATTATATTATTAATTATGATTTATATAATTATAGTGGCTTAGATAATCATAATGTAAATAATAGTGTATATTTAATAAATAACTAATGTATATACAATTTATAAAACATATATATTAATTATAATATATATAATATATATATATATGAAATTTAAAATGAATAGAAAATGGATGGTAATATATTAGGTCAATCTGACTGGACAGCTGATTTTAGTGAATTTGATAATAATGTTAACGGAGGTTCATTAGGTGATGATGATAAATTAAATGACTGGGCTAACTTTGATGAAGCTTTCAGTCCAGATAAAATTAATGCAGTAAACATATCAACTTCATCTAATGATTCAAGAGATGAAAATCAAACAGGATTAGAAAAAGAGGATATTTTGAGTGATCTTGATAATAATAATATCGTAGATAATCTAAATAACCTTTCATTAGATGAAAATAAAGATTCAAAAAAATGAAAATAATATATATATATATTTTCTTTTATTTTTCATTTTCATACTTAAAAACTTTTTTAATCATTAATTTTTTTTTTTTTTCTATTTTTTTTTATTTTTTTATTTTTTTTTTTTTTTTTTTTTTTTTTTTTTTTTTTTTTAGCAAAATTAAATTTTAGTATAGTTAATTATAATAATTTTACATTAAAAATACTTTTTTTTTTTTTAAAGAAAAATTATATATTTTTTTTTTCATTTAAAATTTATTATCGAAAATCCTTTAAATTTTTTTTTTCTTTTTAGTCATAATAAAATCATCCATTAATTATAAATAAATATAATAAAGTTAAGCAAGCAAAAAAATTTTTTATCAATAATAAAAACAAAAAAACAAACAAACAAACAAAAAACAAAAAAAACAAAAAACAAATATATATATATATATATAAATAATAATCATAAAATAATAATAATCATATAAAAAAAAATTATCTTTTTTTAAAAATATATAATAATAATAATAATAATAATAAAATAAAAAAAAAAAAAAAATAAAAAAATAAAAAATAAAAAATAATAATAATAATAATAAAAAAAAAAAAAAAAAAAAAAAATTAGAAATCATTAATAATATATAAAATTATAGATTTTTCATTATATATATAAAATTTTATTATTTATTATCATACCATTTTTTTTTTTTTTATTTTTTATTTTTTATTTTTTATTTATTATTATTTTTTTTTTTTTTAAAAAAAATAGTTATTACAATATTTTTATTAACAATAATCCATTAAAAAAAAAAAAAAAAATTGAATTAGTTCAATATTATTATGATGTGGTGACTTGCAAAAAAAAAAAAAAAAAAAAAAAAAGAAAGTGGATTACCTTCCATATTTGCAAAGTTCAATTTATTGTAATATAACATGTTTTAAAATGCATGAAATATTTTTTATTTTGTTAATTTATAGAATAGCATCATGAAATGGAATATATACCACAGTGTGTAGTGTAGTGATGATTGCCTTTGTGTTTAACTAACATATACCTGATACAGGGTATTTTTTTTTTTTTTTTTTTTTTTTTTTCATAAAGTTTTTTCCTATAAAAAATAAGATTAAAAAAAAAAAAAAAAAAATTCAGTAATTATATAATATTTATTATTTGAAATATATATATATATATATATATATTTATTTTTATTTTTTTTTTATTTTAATTTTTATTTTAATTTTTATTTTTTTTTTTTATTTTTATTTATTTTATTCTTATTTTCATTTTTTTTTTTATTTTATTTTGAACTTTACAACCTTAGAATAATAAGAACAATAATAATAATAATAATAATAATAATAATAAAAAGATTGTATTTCCAATAATAATAATAATAATAATAATAATAATAATAATAAAAAGATTGTATTTCCAATAATAATAATAATAATAATAATAATAATAATAATAAAAAGATTGTATTTCCAATAATAATAATAATAATAATAATAATAATAAAAAGATTGTATTTCCAATAATAATAATAATAATAATAATAATAATAATAATAATAATAATAATAATAATAATAATAATAATAATAATAATAATAATAATAATAATAATAATAATAAAAAGATTGTATTTCCAATAATAATAATAATAATAATAATAATAATAATAATAATAATAATAATAATAATAATAATAATAATAATATATTTTGATATTAAAACTATGGTTTATTTATATTTATATTTTACTCTCTAGTCTCTTCTATATTCTATATAAACTATTTTATATTCTATATATATCATAAAAATAATGATAAAGATAATAATATAGAAAATGATAATTTAAATGAAGAAATATCAAAAATATCAAATAAAATTTTAGAGAATACAGTAGAGGAAGGTCTTCAAGAACTCAAAAGTTTCTTACGAAATAATATTAAAAATATGTATTTAGAAATTATTGGTCAATTTCATGTAAAAAGTTTATTATTATTATTATTATTATTCCTGATATATGATTCTTATATATTTATTATTATTTAAATTTATTTATAATAACAAGAAAAATTTGGTCTTTATAAAATGAACGTTTTAAATATCTATATTTATAAAACATAAATATACATATAAATATTCATTATATATATATTTTAATTTAAATAAAAAAAAAAAAACTTTAGATATATTTATTACTAATTCAATTTTATTTTTTAATAATTTCTTTTTTGAATAGTCTTTTTTTTTTTTATTCCAGACTTTTTCTTTTTAAGCAATTATTAATTTCTGTTTTAATTTTATTGAAATATATATTAATGTTGTAATAAATTAATAATCATTATTCATGACACTATAAAAAATATCTTTTTATGAGTTTATAAGAAATATTAAATATAATTTTGTTTGTTATTAATTGGTTTAATTGTTTTTTAAAAACAAAATAAAAATCATATAAATATATATATATATATATATATATTTTTTTTTTTTCTTTTTTTTTTTTTTGAATTAATTTCTTGTTTTGGTAATAAAAGGAATCATAAACATAATTTTGTATATTATATTTTAAACGTTAAAGTTAAATTAATATTGGATTACTGTTTTGATAATATCTAATATTAATTTGTTTTACACATTGAAACAGTACACTTAACATATATTCAAGAATAAGATATGTTTATTAATTAAAATACATCATTTATTATTTTTTATTTCAATAAAAAAATTAAAAAATAAAAATAAAAATAAAAATAAAAATAAAAATAAAAAATAAAAATAAAAATAAAAATAAAAATAAAAAATAAAAATAAAAAATATTAATAAAAATAAAATATTAATATCTAATTTATTTATTAATTAAAATACATCATTTATTATTTTTTATTTCAATAAAAAAATTAAAAAATAAAAATAAAAATAAAATAAAAATAAAAATAAAATAAAAATAAAAATAAAAATAAAAATAGAAATAATAATAAAAATAAAAATAAAAAATAAAAATAAAAATAAAAATAAAAATAAAAAATAAAAATAAAAAATATTAATAAAAATAAAATATTAATATCTAATTTATTTATCTATTTTTTTTAAATTTGTAAATGAAAATTGAAATTTCAAATTAATAAAACTGCTTTATACATAAATTATGGATATATATTTAAAAGTAAAAATAAAATAAAAATCAAAAAACAAAATATAATTATTTATAATAATAATTAATTTAAATTTTATAATATAATAATAAAATAATATATATATTTAAAATTTAAATTTAAAGAAATCTAGTATTATACATTTTGTAATTTAATTATTATTATCATTATCATAAAAGTATATATTGCTTATAATATCTAAATAGAATAGAAAAAAAAAAAAAAGTTCCATAATTATTTTATTCTATATTTTTATTTTTAACTATTAAATAATTAAAAAATTTTTTTAATATTATAATTAATTATGAAAAAATTATTATAATTATAAATAATATAAATAATAATAATTTTTAATTAAATAAAAAAAAATATATATTTATAACAATATAAATATCAAATATCTTATTTATTTTACCAATTCAAATAATACTTTGTTATTTATATATTTTATATAATTTTATATTTTATTTTATTTTATTTTATATTATTTTTATTTTATTTTAATTTTAAATTTTTATATTTGATAATTTTTTATTATTGAGGTTGTGTAACCTTTTTTAATTAGTGGTTTTTAGACAATCAGAACGGTGTTTCTACTGTGTTAACTTGTTTCGAAACAGCTAAATTCCTATATTACTCCTTAAATGTCCTTGTTACAACAGAATTCAGGTCTATTCTTTGCTAAATATACTTTTAGCATGGTCCACATATTAAACATTTCATTACTTCCATCCGTCGGTTTCTCTATTTTTTAAGAATAGAAAACTAAGAATTTAACAGAATATTTATTAATTGATCATGATTAATTATTTTAATTATTTTATTATTTATTAATAATGGACTATTTATATTTGTATAATTTATTTATAATTAAATCTATAAATTTATAATTTATTTAAATGAAAAATTTTAAAACATTTATTAAACACTAAATATATTGAAAAATTATATTATGGTCTACTATGAAAAATAGAAAATCTATTTTTTTATTATTTTTTTTATAATAAATCATTAAATAATAAAATGTTTTTATTTATTATTAAATAATTTGTTCATATATTTACTCATTTATTTATTAATAATTTTTTTCATTAATATATTAATATATAATTATAATATATATAAATTTTATTAAAACTTCTTATATCCTTTTATATTTAAATAAGAATTAAGAATGGTGACAAATAAATTAATTATTTTGTGTACCATCTTAATTAATTATAGAATTATAGGTTTAAAATAATTAACCAATAAAAATGAAGTTTATGATCGACATTTTTGATATACTAATATAATTATTAATTAATGAAAGACAAATTCTGTTCGATAATTACTCTTGGGAGAAATTTAGTTAATTCTTTTATTTATTATTTCGTTTGTTAATAACTCTAAACAAAATTCTTAAAATTACTCGTTAATTTCTTTTACAATAATAATTAATAATTCTTTTACTTTATAATTACTAGTTATAAAGTTATTTAAATTTAAAAATAAGGAATATTAATTTTTATAACAGTCATGTAGTTAAAAATGTTATAAAATATACCATACATACTAATAATGATATAATAAAAAATTATTCAATATAATAATTAATAAAAATATAAAAAAAAAAAAAAATAAAGCATAAATAATAAAATAAATATTAATTTAATGATTTTCATAGTTTTATGTTGTAGTGTGATTTAATACTTATATTTGATCTGTATGTCAGTCACAATTATAAATTTATGCTTGATTTTCTTTAACATAAATGTTGGAGTGTTAACACTGAAAATGTAAATAAGACAGGCTAGCAGGGCCAATGCCTCTGAAGGAGAAGATCATTCTTTCTTTCGGATAGTCAATTCAAATATGGAATAAGAATTCCTTTTAAAACAAAGATCTTATAATCTGGAAGTGAGGTTCGTTGCTTATGAACTTTTTTCTGAATTTATTTATACACTTTAGTTTGAATATAACTTTCTATTTCACATTACTATTGTAAATATTATATTTATATTGAATAAATAATATTTATTTTTTTATTAGTTATATAATTAATAAACGAATAAATAAATAAAGATTAAAGTTCCCAATAATAATTACAATAATTGCGGCTGTAAAAAAAAAAAAAAATTAGTATAAGTATTAATATATTTATGTTATAATATAATTTTTATATTTATTAAAGTTTTTATTTATATTTTATTATTAATATTAGACGAGATATACTATATTTTTATATATTTTTTAATATTTAAATTATTAAAATTAATTTTATATATCAATTTTTTTTTATTTTATTATTATTTTGTTAATAATAAAATTATAGTAAACTGCATGGTCAGAGTACTAATTCGTTCTTTTTCCATAAAGATATATTTATATACTTAAAAGTAGGGTTATAAAACATCATTTCTTGTTATTTATTCCCAAAAAAATATATATAAATAAAAGAGTGATACAACAGTTTAATATGAATCATATGATAAACATATAGATACTTGATGTAAATCTATTATAAAATTTTTAATTTATATGACTAATTTCATTATTTTATTTTGTTTTATTTTATTTTTCGTTGGGCTTAATTTAATTATTAGTGTAACTTTAATATTAGTAAATTCTTTTTCTTTTTTTTATTTTTTTATTTTTTTATTTTTTTTTTATATTTTATTTAATATTTTTATTAAAATCAATATGTTGAGACGGGTAAAAATAATAATATAGCATTTAGTAAAAAAAAAAAAAAAAAAAAAAAAAAAAAAAAAAGAAGTGGATAATAATTTTAAGAAATAATAATAATAGTTTATAGATTTCATAAGCACTTTTATTTAATATTATTAAATGGAATTATATGATATTCAATAATATACATTATAATCTTTAATAAGTAAATATAAATAAATAAAGAATATAAATATAATAATTATATTCATTTTTAATTTCAATAGTATTAATGCTATTTATTTGATGTTTATCATTTCTTATTTTTATTTTTATTTTTATTTCTATTTTATTTAATTTTTTTCTTCTTCAAAAAAAAATATATATATAATATCCTTTGTGAAACATATTAATAAATTAAATATATATATATTATTTTATTTTATATAGAAGAAGTACTAAATAAAAACAAATACAAAAAAAAAAATAAAATAAAAAGAAAAAGAAAAGAAAAAAAAAAAAATGCACACTTTAAGTAGATCTATTCTGTACTTTTATGTCTTATTTTTTGAATTCCATTTTCTATAGTTAAGGGATTAATATAAGAACAATTTCATTTTTTAAATAAAATATTTTATTTCTTTGATTTAATATAAATAAAAAATGAAGTAAACATCAACCATCAATCATATAATTCTATAATAAATATATTATTAATTAATATCTGAATTTTTTAGATTTTATTATTTTAATCTATTCTTTTTTTTCTTATTCTTTTTTTTCTTATTCTTTTTTTTTTTTTTTTTTCTTATTCTTTATTTTTTTTCTTATTCTTTATTTTTTTTCTTATTCTTTATTTTTTTTCTTATTTTTTATTTTTTTTTCTTATTCTTTATTTTTTTTCTTATTCTTTATTTTTTCATCATATTTTTTTTTTCTTTTATTTTTTTTTTTAGAAATATAGAAAAACAATATCTCATTAATTTCTATGTGTTTTATTTATGATAACATTAAGTAGTAAATCCTTTTAATAAGAAAAATATTTACTATTGAATACATTAAAGTTTTAATTTAAGTAAATATTTAAAAATTTTAAGAAATCTTCACAAACAATATCTTAATAACATAACATTAACATTTGAGAAATATCATAATATATTAAAAACACGTTATATAATATACTATGTAATATATAACGTAATATACTATAATACTATTATAATACATTAATACATTCATTAAATTTTAAAAACTATTTAAACATATAAATTTAATTGATAAATAATAAATTTTAGACTAACAATAAATAAATAATTAAAACCTAAGTTTAATTATTATTATTTATAAATCGTAGAATATTTATTAATTATGAATGAATAAATTGAACAAAATATAATAAAATAAAATAAATAGTAAAATATTATTAAATAAGAAAGTATAGATTGTATAAGTAATAATAAAATAAAATAAAATAAAATAAATAGTAGAATATTAAATAAGAAAGTACAAATTAAATAAGATATAATAAAATAAAATAAATATTAGAATATTAAATAAGAAAGTACAAATTAAATAAGATATAATAAAATAAAATAAATAGTAGAATACTATTAAATAAGAAAACACAGATTAAATAAAATAAAATATGTTATAATATATTAAATAGTAAAAATATAATAAGAAAGTACAGGATGAATAAAATGAAATAAAATTTTAAATAATGTAGTATTGCATAAAACTAGAACATTATATATATGTGATAATAAATCTTCTTTATTATTATTTAATATGATTAATTGAGTATATATTAATAGTTTTATAAGTACTATTTAAGTTTTTCATTTAATTTTAATTTTTTTTTATTTTTTTTATTTTTTTTTTTTAAAAAAAAAAAAAGAAAGAGATTTTCTTATGGGAAATACGATTATTGCAATTATTTTTTAAAGCATAAATAATATTTAATTAATGTTGCAAGTTTTTCCATTTTTTATCCTAGTAGTTAGTACTTAAGACGAACAACGCACATAAGGTTTCTGTATTGATATCTCAACTATCTCCTAAAGTTATATGGGGAGATTTTCATCCTCTTAGGATGTTTTTTCCCTATAAATGAAGTTGGTGTCCGCTCGGCATGATAAGTATTTCTACTGCTTGACTATATAATTGCTGGTGCAGAGAGCAGTTAATCTGTGAGAGGATTAATGTTGTAGTTCCTCCCTCGATAATGGTTTAAGAGATCACTGAAAAGAAGCCCGTCGAATAAAACAGCATACAATTAATATCTTTTATATTAGCCTTAATTAGAGAAAGGTCCGTGTCAACAAGGAGTTAATCCTAATTTTAAAAAAAAAGTAGTGTCGTAATTATTATTTATTGCAATAATTATGAATACTATTATACTATTATTTATTTAATTATTAATTTTTTTTCTTATAATTTTTTCATAATTATTATATTTCCTATGAAAATAATTCATTATTCATTAATTATTTTTAGTTTCAATTTCATCCTTTTTTTTTTTTTTTAAATCCTTTAATAGATATATGGTGTAACATATTAAATAAATATTAAAATAACTTATTTTATTATGATTTTCTCTTTTTTTTTTTTTTCTAAAAATATTAATAAGCAAATATTTAAAAATTAAAATTAAATAATTCTGTATACAAAGGGTTATGTAGAAAATAAATATTATAAATTTTTTTGTATCATTTTTTTTAAAGTTTTATTTCAATCAAACCAATTTATTATAGTATATTAAGAATATATATATATTAAGTAATAAAATATTATACAATATATACTAATATATTAATTTTTTAAAAAAATATATATATATTTAAATTGACCTATATAGTATACATTATTTTTATAAAAATAATAATCATTTGTGTTTTTTTTCTTTTTTTATTATAGTTTTAATTCAAAATTTTAATATATATAAAAAAAATTTTTTTTATAGATTGATTTGAATATTTATATACTAATAAATATACTGTAATAAATAAATTCAAAGAAATAATATATAGTTATATATATTTGTCTAAGATAAATATATTTTATATTAATATTTTTATTCTACTAAAAATCCTTAAATAACATAATAAATTATATTATATTAATATGTATAATAACTTATTTAAAACAATGTATTTATTTATAGATGACCAATATTGTGTAACTTTAATAAATTATACTATATTTTAAAGCTTCAAGCATATAATTGATAATACATACTATATAATTATTAATATAACTTTATTTAATAATAAAATATTTATTCAAAATTTTAATTAAAATTTTTTTATTTTTTAAATAAAAGGATGTCTTTTTTCCTCAATTAATTTTCTTAAATTATGATTAGAATTTTTTCCTATTAGAATTATTTTTTTTTTTTTATATTTATTTTAAAAAAATAAAAAAATTAAAAAAAAAAAATATAAAATAAACAAAATAATAATAATAATAATAATAATAATAAAAAAAAAAAAAAAAAAAAAAAAAAAAATTTAAAAATTTAAATTAAATTTATTTATTTATAAAAATAAATAAATTAATTAATTATATTTTAAATAATAAATATATAAAATAGATACAATAATAATAAAATAAAATATTGAAACAAAAAATAAAATAAAATAATAGTATCCATCTGAAAATGAGGATGAGATATACAAAATTAATATTATTGCTCGCTGCTATGTGCAGTGTTAGTAGTATACCTGTTAATGTTGAAAAAAGAGTAAGTTTATAAAAATATATATAAAAAATTAAATTAAACTAATTTATTATTGATAAATTTTGTTAGGTTGTAATAATTTTTTTGTTTTATAATAAAAAAAAAGAGAAAAAAAATATAAAAAAAGAAATATAAAAAAAAAGGAATTTTATTTAAATCTGTAATTTATTAATTATTTCAAAGGAAATACAATATAAATAAATAATATATTTATATTTTATTAAGTAATACTTTTAAAATATATAATATGAAAAAATATTTTAAAACAAAAGCAATTTGGACATTTTAAAATTATACTTGAAATAATTTAGAGATTTAATCATCATAAATGATTTTTTTTTTTCCCTTTCGTTCTATATTTCTTTCAATTTATAATAAAAATTAATTAATAAAAAAATAATTATGTACATAATTGAAATAAATGAAAATAAAAAAATATATGAAAATATATAGTTATTTAATAATAATCATAATAAATATATATTAAAAATGATTTTTTTAAAATTAGGAAAATTCTGTTCAAAGAACAAAAACTCCTCCAAATACGCATACAAAAGTTCCACCACTTTATCCTATTACTACTAAAGCACCACCAACTACTTCTTCAAAACTTCCACCAAAAACCAGTAAATTGCCACCAACTATAACAGTCACAACAAAGGCACCACCAACTACCTCTGCTAAGGTTCCACCAACTAGATCATCTAAGGCTCCACCAACAACTACTTCTAAGGTTCCACCAACTAGATCATCTAAGGCTCCACCAACAACTACTTCTAAGGTTCCACCAACTAGATCATCTAAGGCTCCACCAACTACAACTTCAAAGCTTCCACCAACTAGATCATCTAAGCTTCCACCAACTACAACTTCAAAGCTTCCACCAACTAGATCATCTAAGCTTCCACCAACTACAACTTCAAAGCTTCCACCAACTAGATCATCTAAGCTTCCACCAACTACTACTTCAAAGCTTCCACCAACTAGATCATCTAAGCTTCCACCAACTACTACTTCAAAGCTTCCACCAACTAGATCATCTAAGCTTCCACCAACTACTACTTCAAAGCTTCCACCAACTAGATCATCTAAGCTTCCACCAACTACTACTTCAAAGCTTCCACCAACTAGATCATCTAAGCTTCCACCAACTACTACTTCAAAGCTTCCACCAACCACTTCTAAGGTTCCACCGACTAGATCATCTAAGGCTCCACCAACTACTACTTCTAAGGCTCCACCAAAGACTTCAAAGGCTCCACCACCAGAAACTACAGCTAAGGCTCCACCAGTTTTCACTACTACTTCTACTACCTCTACTAAGTCTACTAAGGCTCCACCACCAGAAACTACAGCTAAGGCTCCACCAGTTCTCACTACTACTTCTACTACCTCTACTAAGTCTACTAAGGCTCCACCACCAGAAACTACAGCTAAGGCTCCACCAGTTTTCACTACTACTTCTACTACCTCTACTAAGTCTACTAAGGCTCCACCACCAGAAACTACAGCTAAGGCTCCACCAGTCCTCACTACTACCTCTACTAAGTCTACTAAGGCTCCACCACCAGAAACTACAGCTAAGGCTCCACCAGTCCTCACTACTACTTCTACTACCTCTACTAAGTCTACTAAGGCTCCACCACCAGAAACTACAGCTAAGGCTCCACCAGTCCTCACTACTACTTCTACTACCTCTACTAAATCTACTAAGGCTCCACCACCAGAAACTACAGCTAAGGCTCCACCAGTCCTCACTACTACTTCTACTACCTCTACTAAGTCTACTAAGGCTCCACCACCAGAAACTACAGCTAAGGCTCCACCAGTTCTCACTACTACTTCTACTACCTCTACTAAGTCTACTAAGGCTCCACCACCAGAAACTACAGCTAAGGCTCCACCAGTTCTCACTACTACTTCTACTACCTCTACTAAGTCTACTAAGGCTCCACCACCAACTAATACTACTGCTAAAGCACCACCAAAGACTATCCCAAAAACTACTACTAAGGCTGCTCCAGTTACTCCATTTACATCTAAGGCTCCACCAGTTCTTACTACTACTAGTACTACTGCTGTTTCGACTAAAAATCCACCACCAACAATCACTACTAAGGCTCCACCAGCTATCACAAATACTACTAAAAATCCACCACCAACTATCACTACTAAGGCTCCACCAGCTATCACAAATACTACTAAAAACCCACCACCAACTATTACTACTAAGGCTCCACCAGCTATCACAAATACTACTAAAAACCCACCACCAACTATCACTACTAAGGCCCCACCAGCTATTACTACATCTACTACTGA
>JACVTC010000004.1:1450000-1545000 GCA_016946835.1 Neocallimastix lanati (nom. inval.) | reverse complement strand
ATAATAATAATAATAATAATAATAATAATAATAATAATAATAATAATAATAATAATAATAATAATAATTAAAAGATTGTATTTCCAATAATAATAATAATAATAATAATAAAAAGATTGTATTTCCAATAATAATAATAATAATAATAATAATAATAATAATAATAATAACAATAATAATAATAATAATAATAATAATAATAATAATAATAATAATAATAATAATATTCAAATCAACCATTCTAATTCGTTTTACATACTATTTTAAAGTATTAAAATTGTATGAAAAATGTTAATATTAATATAAATAAAAATTATTATACTTACTTTATTTATTTTCTATGGAATGCTATGGTAAGGAGGATAAAGAAATTAGATTAGTAAATAAAGGAAATTTATAAATAACAATAATAAAAACAAACAAACAAAAAAAAATTTCAACTATATATGGATTTGATGGAAGAACTTTATTAAGATTTATTTTAGAAAATCCTACTAATCTAAATATAAAAGTGAAGAATGATATCAAAAAATATGAATTAAAATTCAAACGTTTATACTTATTTAATTAATAATGAAAGATAACAAGATTAATTAGTAATTTATAATATAAAATGATAATTATAAAGAAAAAAATAATATTTATATATAATAATATATAATTGTATAGATGACGAATAAAATAACAAATATTAAATTGTTATATTTAATTTTTTTTTCTTATTTAAATTATATAAAAATTTTATATATTTTTGAAGAAGAAGCTGATTGTCTTATAGAAATTGAAAGAAAATGGAAAAATATACAATTAAAAAGTTCTATAATAATAAAAGGGAAAAAATTAAATATTAAAAAAATATTTAATATTTTATTATTATTTATATAAAAATAACAATAATATAATAATATATATTTAAATTTTTTTTGTCGTTAAGGATCAAATGAAGAAAGGATAATATATAAAATATCCTTTTTCAAATTAATCTATATTAGTTTTTATCTTATTATTATTATTATTATTATTACTAAGAACGAACGAACAGATTTAAGAATTAATTATTAAGATTATATTTATTAATATATAATTAATAAGGTAATTACATTTTATAAAATTTATGAAAAATATATGAGTTTATATATTAATTATGCTTTGTGTCTATTCAGTTTAATACAATAAATTTAAATAATGAAATGTAATAAAACGAGAATTTAAAGAAAAATATATTTTAATTTAAATTTTTTTTTTCTTTTTTTTTTTTTTTTTTCAATTATAAAAATAATATATGTCAAAAATAAGTCATTTTTAGTCCGTTAATGTTTTTATTTAGGGCGTTGGACGAGCATGTATTGAGTTTGATATTTTGAGATTTCTTTATGTAAATTTTCAGGATTATGTTTCTTTGTTTCTTCGTTGGAATTAGTGGAGATCTTGGTCTCTTCACAGGAAGATTAGTTAATGATGTAATTCATCTAGTCTATATATATATATATATATATATATTTTTTTTTTTTTTTTTTTTTTTTTTTTAAATTATCAGAATCTGTATTGATGAAATCGGTATTGCTTTAGGTAATCATGTTTTTTCTTTTGATTGATTTATTAAATATTTCTTGTCCATTATTGGGTTTTTTATTTGTTATGTGACCAGAATTCCGCTCCTAGTTTGTTCCAATGTAGAATAGTCTTTGCGCTATCTGTAATAGTACAGTTTAACCTTTCAGCCATACCATTGTTTTGAGGATTTTATGGTGGATAGTAAATCTTCTTAATTCCGTTCTTTCGTTCTTTTTGCAATAATGCTCTATTTTTTTTGTTCTTGAACTCCTTTCTATTATCAGTTTTATAACATTTTAATCTTGTGATTGAATTATGTTTTAATGAAATTAATAAATTGAATAACTAGTCTTGAGATTTTAGATTTCCTTTCAATTAGATAGATCCAGGATTTTCTACTATATTCGTCAAAGAAAGTGAGAATATGAGAATATAATTTTTGCCAGTAACTGATTTGTTAATAGGTCCCATTTCATCTGAATGGATGGTTTCGAGAATTCTTGATGTCTTTGGAGGATTTCTATTATGAGAAATTTTCTTAACTTTTGAAATTTTACAGTCTAAACATTCGACTTCCTTAGCATTATGTAGATATATATACTTTCCCAAGTCTTCAAGGTAGAAATGTCCATGCCTTTGATGCCAGATGCGCTTACTATAGTTTGTTAACTTTTCTTTGTTTGTATTGAGGGTGTTAATTTGTCGATTAAATAATATTAATGGGAATTCTTTCAATATTAAGTTCATCTTCAGTAAATTTTCCGATAGCATTCTTTTCGGTTTTTCTTATTATTACCTTATCTTAAGAGGAGTGAAGTTGTACCATTTTGATTGAATAATTCGCTAACATATCCAGATCATCCAGTATCATTGGTCTAGATTACAGTATCTTCATTATCTTGATTACCTTATGTTTTATCACCTTCTTGAATATGATCAACATTATTGCCCTGTGTTTCTGTTTTTTTTTTTTTTTTTTCATTAGTTTCATTTCTATCTTCTTCAGGAGATTCCTTGTTATTAATTATTTCAATGTTGTTTAAATCCTTTTCAAACATAGTTCTAACTTCATCGATAGATGATCTTTCGTTTTCTTGTTTTTCCTTGTATTCAATATCGCTTACATATCTTTTCCTTTCGTGATTATATTTTGAATTTTTTCTTGTTGTTTCTACGATTCTTATTTTTGTATTCTGTTTCTTTTGTGTTCAATATCAGAATTTGTCTTTCCATTAAAACAACATTCTTCAGTTGTGTGTCCAGGTATTTTGCAAATATAACAGTATTTTGATTTCTCAATTATAGTCATTTTTGTTTTTTGGTTTTGAATTTTCATAAATGATATTCTATTTTCGACCTTTGTTGCTTTGCAGATGTTACCGATGTTCATGGGATTGTCATTGTAATTGTGTTTTTTTTTTCTTAGTTTCCTTGATGGTAATCTTCTTGGTTTAAGACGTATGAGAAGACCGAAATTTTTCTGTATATATATTTTATAAAAACTTCAGGTTTTTCATCTCTGTCAAGATTTAATTTTTGTTTAATCATGTTGGGACATCCATTATAAATAATTTTGATTTCTTCAAGATCACCTAGTTTGTAGGCTTTGTCATTAAGAATTTTTTAAGATTTCTTTGATTTTATTCATAACGGCCATACTGTCGTTAAGATTTGACGTAACCCGTATCTGACATCTGTGGACTCCATTTTGTCGAATTCCTTCTTTAATTTTTCCTTAAGCTCGAATGGACATTTGTATACTTTAACCTTTTCGTGGGTAGCTAATGTGATGTTGTTTAGGATGAAAGAATTAGAAAGAGCTTCCTTGGTTTATAGATCTTCTGGCTTTTTAATGAGATCGTCACCAGTGTGGTTTTCGGACTTGAAATTAGTTACGTACGTAGTCTGATTCAATAAAGCAGTAGTGTTTTTCAGATTTAAGTTTGTTGCAAATTTTCTCATATCAGACATCGAAATTTCTTTTGTTGAGACGTTCTTCATCTTTAAGTAAAAATCAGGAATTCATTTTGTGCGACTAGTCTAACCTGAGACTCTTAATCTTATAACGAGAAGCAGATTTAAGAATTAATTATTATCATTTTATTAATTAATATATAATTAATAAGGTAATTTCAATTTACAAAATTAAATTATGAATATTCTTAATAAATATTTATTCAAATGATTAATTGACTATTTTTTTTTTTTTTTTTTTTTTTTTTTTATTTTTTTTTTTCAAATTAATCCTCTAGCATTTATGCTTCATAATTATATGATTCCGAAAGTGAAATTGAATCTGAATCAAAGGATGAAAACAAGAAAAAGAAACAGTCGATGAAGTTATTACAGAAAATGAAGCATAAGAAGATTATAATAATAAAGATAAAAATGCTGAATCAAAAGAAGTAAAAGAAAACAAGATAATGACTAAAATAAATAGGAAAAAGAAAGAAAGAAAAAAAAACATAATGATCATAGTAATAGTAGTAATAATAATAGTGCTAAAAAAATCGAAGTTTATTCTTATATATAGAAATATTTATATGTTTTTTTTTTTTTTTTTTTTTTTTTTTAAATATATATATATATAAAAGATAAATGTATGAAAAAGGCATAAAAAATGAAGCAAAAGAGAGAAGAAATGAATAGAGAAAGTTTTTTTTTTTTTTTTTTTTTTTTTTTTTTTTTTTTTTTTTCAATTTACTAATGTTAAATAGATATCAAGAAAAAAGAAGAAGATCTTCTTTACGAAATTGTAGTCATATTAGGTGAGGGAGCAAACATCATCATCATTATAGATATAACAGTAGTTGTAGTCATAATCATAGTCGTAGTTATAGTAGTAGTAGAAGCAGAGATAGAAGTAGAATCATAAATAGTATTAGTAGACATCACAGATAGAAGTATAGTTAAAAGTAGAGATAGCGGTTCTCACTTTCATTCGTATCATCGTAGCTTTAGTCATAGTTAATAGTAAAGGTAATAGTAAGTCAAGGTCTAAATTAAGGTATGAAAATCAATAAACTAAGTATAGAAAAAAAAAAATTTTTTTTTTATAATACATATATAATATGACATACTTTATTTATTTATTTATTTTTTTTTTTTTAAAAAAAAAAATTGAATATATATATATATATAATATATATAATTGATTTTAGAATTAGTATTATAATTTATTATTAATTCTTAATTTTGTTATTGTTAATTTTTGTTTTTAGTAATTATTAGTTTTTATTATTATTATTAAACGTAAAATAAATGTAATGACTAAAAAAAAAAGAAAAAAAAAATAATCCTTATATTTATGACATTAATATTTTTTTATATTATTAATTTTTTTTATTTAATTATATAAACTAAAAGAAAAGCAATATATATAATCATTATTAATGAAAATTATCGCTCATAATTATTAATTATTTATATCATAATAATATTAATATTTTTATTATTATAAAAAATTTTTATTACAATGAAACATTTCATAGTATTATTAGTTATTTTATATATAAACATATAAATTTTAACTGTATATTGAAATAACATTAAATTATAAACAGAGATAAATTTTTTACTGTTGAAGTAAGTAAAACGGTATTTTCTCTTTTATTTCTTACGTCAAAATTATTATTCCTTTTCATTTTATTTATTATTAACTAAAAATATTAATAAATGTATAACAAAACTTTCTTGATTATTTTATATGTATTCATTTTTCATAAAATAAAATAATGAAGCATAATGAAGCATAATAAAAGAGTTAAAAGTATTAAAAAAATAAAATAAATAGTGAAGTATTATGAAAGGGTAGTATTAACAAAATAAATATAATAAAGAAAAAATTATTATTTCTTATTTCTTATTATTTCTTATTATTTCTTATTATTTCTTATTATTTCTTATTATTTCTTATTATTTCTTATTATTTCTTATTATTTCTTATTATTTCTTATTATTTCTTATTATTTCTTATTATTTCTTATTATTTCTTATTATTTCTTATTTTTTCTTATTTACTATTTCTTATTTACTATTTCTTATTTACTATTTCTTATTTACTATTTCTTATTTACTATTTCTTATTTACTATTTCTTATTTACTATTTCTTATTTACTATTTCTTATTTACTATTTCTTATTTACTATTTATCATTTATAATTTATTATTAATGCGTTAAATACAAATTTTATTATTTTATTTTAAATTGAATATGATTTAAAAAACCCTTATTCATTAAAAAAAATTATAATAATTTGTAAAACTTTTATGCGGAAAAATGAGAAAATCCTAAAGTTCATTTGCGGAATGCATTTTATATGAATAAAATTCAGGAAAAATCAATGTTTTTTTTATTTTTTTATTTTATTTTTTTTTTTTAACATTTTTTTAACAATATATTGCATATTATTATGATATATTATAAAAATCAACAGAATTTATTTTTTTTAGAATAAGATGACGTGATATGATAAATTAATTTTTCCTTATATAGTAAATATTTTAATTAAAATTATTCATTAAATAGTCTTTTTATTTATCTTATGAAATTCAATTTTATAATTGAATATATATATAATGTTATGTTATTTCATATTATTTTTATTATTAATAAAAATGGTATTTATAAATTTTTTTTACTCTTTATATTAAATATTTTATAATTAATACTACATAATAATTATTATTAACAATAGAATATTAACAAAAGAAAATATTAACAAAAATAATTGACAATAACTAAATAAAATAATAATAAAAGAAAATATTAACAATAGAAAATAAAAATTATATATAATCTGAGATAAGTATAAAAATAATAAATAATTATCAAATATTATTATTATTTATTTTAGGTAATATAATATATATATATATATATACATTTGAAAAAGGAACTATGTTGGTACTTTAGTAGTATTTAAATGACAATAAAAAGCAAAACTTTAAAAATTCTTGAATATATATTTTTGAATGATTATTATACATAAAAAAAATTAAAATGGTGTCAAATATAAGAAATTTTATTAAAATTTTGCTTTTTAATTCTAATTTTTTTTTTTTATGTGTAATAATCATTCAAAAATATATATTTAAATTCCTTGATATGTATTATATATTTATATATATAATAGTGGTAATAACATCAATAAAAATTGAATTTACTAGCATAAAAAGTAAAGAAAAACATTAAAATTTTTGAATAAATGATAAATGATAAATAATAAATAATAAATAAATAAATAATAAAAATAATAAATAATAAATAATAAATAATAAATAATAAATAATAAATAATAAATAATAAATAATAAATAATAAATAATAAATAATAAATAATAAATAATAAATAATAAATAATAAATAATAAATAATAAATAAATAAATAATAAATAATAAAAAATAAATAAAAAATAATAAATAAATAAATAATAAATAATAAATAAATAAATAATAAATAATAAATAATAATTATAAATTACAATCAATAAAGATTATTTTATTTAGTATTTTTAGTTGCTAATTCATTTCCATATAAAATATTTTTTTTTTTTTTTTTTTTTTTTTTTAAAAAAAAACATGTTATTATTATTATTATTATTTTACTTGATTTATATTAAAAATATTATTTATTATTTAATTTTTAATATACTAAATCTTGTTATTAAAATAGTAATATATTAATTTAGAAAATATTGATATAATAATAATTTTTCATAGCTAAGTATTCTAATCCTATGTTTCAGATTCAGAACTTTAGATCTTTATATTTCATATAAAATGGAATGGTTTTTATTATATTAAATGAAAAATTTAATTAAGGCAAATTTTAATTTAACTTTAATTTTGTTTTTTTTTTTTTTATTTTTATTATTTAGAGATATAATTACACATAAGGAATATTAATATATATATATATATTTTAATTTTTTATTTTTTTTTTTTTTTAAAAAAAAAAAAAAAATAAAAATGTAAATTAATAAATAAAAAAATCATTAAACTTATTAATTTATTCTAAGGTGATTTTTTTTTTTAAATTAAATATTGAATATTGAAAATTATTATTATTACTATAATAATTGATATTATTATTTTATTTCTATTTTAAATTCATATTTTTAACTCTTATCATTTAATCAGATTTTTAAATGATTTTTATAAAAAAGTGATGTATATATATAAATATAAAAAATAGAGAATGAATTGCTTCATTAATATTAAATAATAATAAAGCTATTGATAATATATCCTTTAATGTAAATTTTTTATATATATTATTATGGAAAAATTTCAATTAATACATTTTATTAATTGAAATAGTAACAAATATAAAAACATATTAAGCTTTTGTAATAAAAGGATTAAAAAAAAAATAAAAATAAAGAAAAGTAAAATACAGGCTAATATATATAGTATATTAATATAAAATTTTCTTTAAGAATCATATAATAAATGTACAAAATATAATTTTATAAAAGAAAATTTATTTTCTATTTCATTATTCTTTAAATAATTAATATTAGTAATATCATATATTAAAAAAGGAGTATAAATTATTATATATTAAATAATAATTTTTTTAACCTTTAAAAGAAATGCTTGATATAAAAATATATATATAATATTATATAACTATTTTTTTTTTTTTTTATAATGAAATTTAATTTAATTATTGTTAATATTTAATATTATATATAATATATATATTTTTTATTTTTTTATTTTTTTATTTAATTTTATATTAAACTTTACTATTTAATTTAATTAAAAAAATTTTTTTTTTTTTTATTTTATTAATAACTAATAAAAATATCTTTTAACATAATTCTGATTATTAAATGATTTATAAAATTAAATTTTAGATGGCATAAAACATACTTCTAAATATTAATAAATAACTTTTATCAATAAATGAAATAATTTATTTGAACTGAATATTATTTTCATAATAATTTTTTAATTTTATCTTTTTTTTTTTTTTTTTTTTTTTTCAATTTATAATTATTAGCATAATAAAATGAGAATATAATGGTAAAACTGAATAAGTAATACTATTTCCATACTAATCATCTACAGAATAAGAAAAAAATATTTTTATTTAGTAATTTTTTTTATTCAATTAAAAGTTTATTTCATATTATTGATTTAAATTTATTTATTTTGTTTTATTACATATAATTATAATTTAATGTATAATATATTATCTTGTTCTTTTATTAGAATTAAATTTTTAAATGGTTTATTTACAAAAAAATTAATATAAATTATTAAAAGAATTTTAAAGAATTGTATATTTAATGTCAAAAAATTTATTATATAATTATATGTTCTTATATTATTATATAATAAAATATAAACATATTATTTTATTATATGTTACATTATAATGTATATATATTATTGTATATTATATAATTCATTTTTTTTATTCTAGTTAAAACCTTGTTTTGTTTTGAAGTAACAAAAACATATGAAAATATTCAATTTAAATTAAATAATTAAATAAATTAATAATTAAATAAATTGATAAATAAATCAATAAATCAATGAACAAAATATAAAATTAAATAAATAATTATGTAAATTAATAAATAAATAATAATTGATAGATAATAAAAATAAATAAACAAATTAATAACTTAATAAATAAATAATTAATTAAATCAACATAAAAGTAAATAAATAAATTTAATTAGTTTAATTAGTCCTAAATTTTAATAATTTTAAAATGATATATTGTATTGTATATATAAAGTTTTTAATATTAATTAATAATTAATTATTTTTATTAGAATATCATGAATTCATAATACTAAATTCATAATTATTTTTTATATTTTTATATTAATATTATTTCTATTGAAAACTAGTTCTTCTTTTTTTTTTTTTTTTTTTTTTTTTTAATTTGTTAATTTAAAAAAATATAACATCAACTCATCAAAATTCTTTTTATATTCTTTAAAAAAAGGAAAGAAATATATTTTAATAAAAGTAGCTAAAATATAAATTCATTACAAAAGTAATAATTATAATAATATTAATATTTATATTTATATACATTTTCTAAAATTTTATATATCAAATATAATATATATATATAATAATAATAATTAATTCAAACTAAAAAAATTATTTAATAATTTTTTTTATATATAACCTAGAATTTGAATTAGTATTATTTTTTTTTTTAAAAATTTATAAATTTATTATTTATTTTGGAGAAAAACAGATAGCAAAGATAAATATTTTTTAATGTTAAAAAGTGTAACTTAAATTCTAAGGAAGGAAGAAACAGTTACATAACTTAAAATATAACAAAAAAAAAAAAAAAAAAAAAAAAAAAAAAAAAAAAAAAAAAAAATCAAAATTAATATTAAACAGATAATATTTTAAAATATTTAAGGTATATTTAATGATATAAAACTTTTAGTATTATATATAAAAATGTTTATAATTTAAATGAAGAGTTTAAGCAATAATATTTCATTTAATTTTTAAAATAGTTAAATAAATAATTTTATAATATTATCGTGTAATACAATATTATAAAATTAATTTGCTTAAAAAGTTCATAAAGAGATATTAAAATATATTATTTTTATAAATATTTAGTATTAATATATTAATTATTCTTTTTTATAATATTTTTTGTATTTTAATACTAATATATTTAACTTTTCATAATATAATATAAATATATATATTTAAATAATTTGCAATATGTTATATTTCTAGTTTTTTTTATAAACTAAATATCAACTCATCAATACATTATTTAAAGTTTAAACTTAATATTTTATATATTATTTTTTTGCACATATATTAAAAAATTGGTAATTTTTTTTTTTTTTTTTTTTTTTTTTTTTTAATAAAAATATATTTTAAAAGTATTTCTGATAGAAAGCAATTGTTTGTATTATTAAATATTTTGTTGGTTTTATTTCTATTTTTTAATACTTTATTTTTAGAAAAAAAAATTTTTTTTTATTTTTTTTAGGAATCTATTATTTTTTTTACAAAAAGAGAAATATATATAAAAATGGCTTCAAGAGTTATTAATATTCCTCCAAGGGATAATAGAAAGTCCAAGGAAGCTTGGGCATTAATTGATAGTACATTACCATGTGAAGAAATGAAATTTAATTTAACCCAAAATAAATTAGCTAAACTTGAACACTCTGGTGCTTATGTATATCATGATTATTCAGAATGTATTGATATTGCTTGTCCAACCAATAGAGTAAGCTTAGTTTTTAATAAAATAAAAAAAAAGTTTATAGCTTAACCTTTTTTTTTTTTTATACTGATATATTATAGAAAATCAATTTTTGTTCAACTTCTTATCTTGGATTAAATCAAGATCCAAGAATGAAAGAAGCTGCTTATAAAGCAATTGAACAATATGGATTGAGTCCTCTGGGAAGTGCACCATTTGGTGGTTTAACTAATCTTCATGAGAAGTTAGGTTATCGTTTAGGTAAAATATATGGTTTACCATATGGTGTAACTACTTCTGGAGGTATGTATATAATTTATTTTTTATTTAATTGCTAAAGATATTATAAAATGGAGTTTTCATTACTAAAAAAAAAAAAAAAAAAAAATAATTATATATATATATATAATTATTTTTATATATATATATATATATTTTATTTTACTAAATATGATATTTAATACAATAGCTACTCTTGCAAATATGACCATTATTCCATTAATTGTTGGTGCTAAAGATTTTGTTTTTTCAGATGAATTAAATCATACTACAATTATCGATGGTATTGATTTGTCTAAAGCCAAAATGATTAAATATAAGCACAATGATATGGAAGATTTAGAAAAAAATGTAAAATTAATTAATGAAAAATTCCCAGATAGAGTTAAATTAATTATTTTCGATGGTGTATTTAGTATGGAAGGTAAATTATTTCAAAATTTAACTTATTTGATATAAATAATTATATTCAAATTTAATATTTTTTTTTTTTTTTAAAATATTTTATGAAAAGTTCTCTCAAATATCTAATAATGTTATGATTATGTACATAAATAATTTTTTAATTTAAATTAATCTAGGTGATGTTTGTGATTTACCAAATATTGTTAGAATTGCAAAGAAATACAATTGTAAAACTATGATTGATGAATGTCATGCTTTGGGTATCATTGGTAAGTTTTTTATGAAAAAATTTTTTCATTAAATGGAAAGAGCTAAATTTATTTATAATAAAAATAAAAATAGCTATAATTATATACAATTATATATAAATAATTAATTATCTTTTTGCAATATACTAATTAAAATATATAATTCATTTTTTATGTGTTAAATTTTATACAATTAATAATAATTATATATATATATATATAATATTTATTTAACAATTTTGTCATTTGGATTAAATCAATTTTTATTACTTAAATATAATTGTTTTTTAAAATGAAATGAAATAACTAAAATATAAAGGTCCACACGGTTATGGTACATTAGACTATTTTAATATGCCAGGATCTGTTGATTTTGTTACTGGTACTTTAGTTAAATCACTTTGTTCTCACGGTGGTTATATTTGTTGTAGAAGAGAGTATCAAAACAAATTAGAAAATTCAAGTGGTATTATTTTCTCAACAAATAATACCCCAGTATATGCTGCTACTTCATTAAAAGCTCTTGACTTAATTGAAGAAGAAGGTCCAAATAGCATTCGTGCCAGACTTCAACGTAATGTAAAACATTGGAAAGAAGGTATTCGTAACCTTGGTTTTGAAATTATTGAAGGTGTTAGTTGTGTATGTCCAATTATGATTTATGATGAAATTAATGGTATTAAATTCCAAAGACGTTTATATGAAGAAGGTTTAAATTTCTCTGCTGTTGCTTTCCCAGCTGTTCCAAAGAATATGGCTAGATTAAGAACTACTGTTTTAGGTTCACTCACTGATGAAGATATCGATGAAGCTTTAAGTATTATAGGACGTGTAGCTCAACAAGAATACCCTGAAATTTTAGTTAATAAGTCCTCTAAGATTTATCCTTCCATTCCAAATCCATTAAAACCAAGAGTTACTGAATTTGATACTTATGAAAAGAAAAGTTATCTTCATCCAATTAATAAACCAAAGTATGCCGTTATTGGTGTTGGTTGTCGTTTCCCAGGTAATATTAAATCTAAAGAAGATTTCTGGGAAATGCTCACTACTGGACGTTGTCTTACCTCAGAGATTCCAGGTGATCGTTGGAATACAGCAGAATGGTACAACAAAGAACCAAAGAGAGGTACCATACAAACTGATAGAGGTGCCTTTTTAGAAGATGCATTCTACTTTGATAATAAATATTTCTCTATTTCTCAAAATGAAGCTAAAGAAATGTCACCAGAACAACGTTGGTTATTAGAGTTAGCTGTTGAAACTTTTGAAGATGCTAATATCAATCCTAAGAAGTTGAGAGGTTCCAGAACAGGTGTATTTGTTGGTTCTTCTGGTATGGACTTTGTTGCATCTCAAATTTCTCATTCAAATGATTTAACTCAACATTCTGCTACTGGTCTTGAACTTTCAATTCTTGCTAATCGTATTTCCTATGTTTTCGATTTAAATGGTCCATCTGTTTGTACTAATACAGCATGCTCAGCTTCAATGACTGCCTTAAACCTTGCAATTAATTCCATGATTACTGATGATTGTGATGCTGCACTTATCGCCGGTACTAATTTATTATTTGCACCAGGAAATTATGTCGCTTATTCTCAACTTCGTGTAGTTTCCACTGATGGTTCATGTAAGCCTTTCGATAAGAATGCTGATGGCTACTCTCGTATTGAAGGTGCTGGTATGATTATGATTAAGCCATATGAAAAGGCCGTTAGAGATGGTGATAAGATTTACTGTGCTATCTTAGGTAGTGGTACTAATGAAGATGGTCATACTCCTTCTTTAACCATGCCATCCTACGAATCTCAATGCAAATTATTGTCTCATGTTTGCGAAAAGTGCAATATTGATCCAGCCACTATTGATTATGTGGAAGCTCATGGTACTGGTACGGCTGTTGGTGATCCAATTGAAGCTCGTTCTATCGGTTATGCTTATGGTCGTAGAGTTCGTGAAGGAAAACAAATCAAAACTACTCGTCCAGGTGAAACTGAAGAAATTATTGATCAACCTACTTATCCATTAATTATTGGTTCTAGTAAGGGTAATACTGGTCATGGTGAATATTCAAGTGGTATTATTGGTATGATTAAGGCCATTTTGATGTTATACCATCGTACTATGGTTCCAACCATTGCACATAACGAAATGAATCCAGCTATTGATGCTGAAAAATTAGGTATTAAGGTTGCCACTAAATTAGAACCATGGACTACTCCACATACATTACGTATCGCTGTTAATTCCTTCGGTTTTGGTGGTTCCAATGGTAATGCTATTTTTGAAGAAGTAGTAAATGAAAAACCAGAAGACTTAAAGATGACCATTAAAGATCCAAAGAATCTAGTAGTAGCTACCTTTTCCGCCTTTGATGAACAAACCCTTAAAAAACTTTTAAAGAAATGGAGTACTGAAGTTCCAAAGGAAGTTCTTTTACAAGAGCTTTTTATTGCTACTCAATGTCATGAATCTGAAAATGTACGTTCAGCCATGATTTTCGGCTCTGTTGATGAAGCTAAAGCGTTAATTGAAGAAATGATACAAGGAGATGCTGAAAAGTTTAAGAGACATGAAAAGATATACATGAAGCGTATAAAGATGATTGAAAAACCAGGTGTCAACTTTGCTTTCTCTGGTCAAGGTTCCCAATTTATAAACATGGGTAGACGTATGTATCAAGTGAACGGTCTTTTCAAGAAGGTTGTTGATTATTGTGCTGCTGTTCTTGTTACCTACAATGGTGGTGAAGATATCTTTGAAAAGTATCAAATTTTCAAGGGTGATGCTGCCCAAATTAGTGAAGCTGATCTTTCTCTTCCACAATACTCTATTCTTGCTATTGGTGTTGCTCAAATTGCTCTTACTGAAATTTGGAAAGCTATGGGTGTTACTCCAGAAGCAGTTTATGGACACAGCATGGGAGAAGTTGCTGCTGCTTATGCTGCTGGTATACTTACCCTTGAAGATGCCGTTTTACTGTTATATATGCGTGGTCATATTCTTTCTCAATTAGATGGAACTGGAAAGGGTATGTTAGCACTTGGATGTTCTGTTGAACAAGCACAATACTTTATGAGCAATAAGCCAAATGTTTTCATCTCTGCTGTTAATAGTGCTAATTCTGTTACTTTAGCTGGTGATCTTGAACAAATTAATGCTGTAGCTCAAGAAGCTAAAGCTCAAAATCTCTTTGCCGTTGTTTTAAAGGTTAAGCAAGCCTTCCATTCTCCATATGTTGAAGGTGCTGAACAAGCCTTCAAGGAAAGTATTAAAGGAATTGGTGAACGTACTCATGCTCCAAAGTGTAAGTTTATTTCCGCATGCTTGGGCCAAGAATATGATGGTCCATTTGATGAAAACTACTGGTGGGCTAATATCCGTAACCCAGTTAATTTCTATGCAGCCGCCACTATTGGTACTCAGTGCTCTAAGCGTGTATTAGAAATTGGTGCTCATCCAGTTCTTGGTATGTATCTTAAAGAAATTTATGGCAAGGATAACGTTTACTTTTCATTATCTCGTAAAATGGATGACATTGATAGTATGTGCCGTACTAGTGCAGTCTTATTTATTGATAATGCTATTGAATACATCGATTATACTCAAATTTGGGAAGGAAAGGTTGATCTTAAGCAAATTAAGACAGGTGATACTGTTCCATTAAAGAAGTTACGTTCAATAAATTTCACTCTTCCAAAGCACGTATGGAACCGTAAGTTTATTAGAAAGCAATACACCGATCGTATTGGTACTGATTCTAACCATGATATTTATACTACTCGTGACATTGTTCTTAAGGAAATGGGTCTTACAGAAGATGATCTTAAACTTCTTAAGAACATAAAGTCTGGTAAGGTTGCTCCGGCTGCTGGTGCTGTTAATGCAACATCTTTAGCATCATCTAAAGCTCCTATTGCTAAGCCAAAGGCTACTGATGCATCACAACATCAAAAGACTACTTTTGTTTCTTCTAAAACTAATATATTGTACAGTACAGGTAATCAATGGAACTTTGAAAATCATAGATATCTTCAAGATCACATTGTTAATAAAAAAATTGTTCTTCCAGCCGCTGGTTCAGTAAGTCGTGCCTTCAGTGGTTTTGCTACTGCTCATCCATTGAAGAGTGCTCAAAGACCTATCATTTCTTTTGAAGATATGAAGTTTGATCGTATGGGTATCTTTGATAAGAACATTGATTTTAATACCGTTACAGGACCAATGCCAATTACTTATGAAGAAGAAAGAAGTAATCATACTTATAAGATTATCTTTAATGATGATGTTGAAGTTTCTTCAGGTAAGTTTAACGATAAGGATGAAACTGAAACTTTAAAGAATCTTCCATCTGCTGATTACTTCATTAAGCAATGTGCTTCTGTTGCTGGTGGTCAAGGTGTTACTCCAGCCATGTTCTATAACCGTACTGAAGAAATTGGTTTAGATTATGGTAAGGAATTCCGTTTATATAAGGCTATTCGTTCTGGAAAGAATGTTGCATATGGTAAGTTAACTGTAACTAAGGAACATCAAAAGATGGTTTGTCATCCTGCTGTTTTAGATAACTGTATTCAAATCGTTTTTGCTTCTGGTGTTGCTGCTGGTGATAGCCAAGCTCTTCCAATTCGTATGAAGAAGATTGTTTTAAGCCAAGGTGGTCACTTCCCAGAAGGTACTCTTATTGTTGCTACTGAATTAGTAAAACAAGACTTTAAGGAATGTGTTTCTAATGTTTACATATATGATGAAAACAAAAATATCTTTGGTTATGTTGAAGGTTTAACTATGTCTTTCCGTCGTACCAAGGCCGAAAAGGCAATTGATTGGATTCATATTTTAGGTTATGAAGAAAAGGCTCCTTCAACTACGGAATCTTTACCTGTCAATTGTCGTAATGTTATTGTTATGTGTACTGAAAACCAACAAAATGAAGCTAATACTTTTGCCACTCATATTGGTAGTGTTGTTGCTGGTTTACAGAATATTTGGGTTTTACCAGGTAATTATGTTGAGAATATTCAACAAATGGTAGAGAGTAAGATGATTGAACCAAAGGAAACCTTTGTTATCGATACTAGTTACATTGAAAGTCCAGAAATTGATCGTGCATTTATGGTTCTTAAGACTATGGTTAATTATGAAATCCCAACGTTGTTTGCTGCTTCCAAGTACATCAAGGATGAATCTGTTCAATCTCATGCTATAGCTACTAGTAAGGCAGTTATTGGTATGGTTCGTGCTGCTCGTGCTGAATGTAAAGTCCCATTATTCACTGCTCATACCGATAAATT
Organism: Neocallimastix lanati (nom. inval.); assembly: GCA_016946835.1. Classification (NCBI taxonomy): domain Eukaryota; kingdom Fungi; phylum Neocallimastigomycota; class Neocallimastigomycetes; order Neocallimastigales; family Neocallimastigaceae; genus Neocallimastix; species Neocallimastix lanati (nom. inval.). The sequence goes on along the minus strand of JACVTC010000004.1, from coordinate 1,527,999 downwards.
TGAAGATCTATATTTAGCTACTTTACGTAGTAGTTTAACTATGGATGATCCAGAAGTTGAAATTATTGATGGTAAGATTCAATGTGTAAGATTTATGAAACTTGATAAGGAACCCGTAGTGAAGTCTTCAAACATAAAGTTAGAAAGAAGTGCTAATGGACAAATTGGTCAAATGAAGTACAGTGAATGCATTGGTCTTCCATCCTATAGTGATGATGAAGTTGTTGTTAAAACAAAGGGTGTTTCATTACAATTCAAGGATATTATGACTGCTATGGATGCTCTTATTGGATTTGATGATTATGAACCAGGTATGGAATGTATTGGTCGAGTTGTTGCTATCGGTAAAAACGTCGCAAGCAACCCAAGAAATAAATTACAAATTGGTGATCCAGTGGTTGCCTTTTCTCACAAGTATGGTCATCTATTACGTACCTATAGTGTTGTTGATCCACTTTCTGTTCAGAAGATTCCAGAAAGTATGTATAAAGTTGAATATGCCGGTATGTTTATTGTTTTTATTACCGCTTATTACAGTTTACACGTTCGTGCTGGTGGTATTAAACCTGGTCAAACAATTTTAATTCATGCAGCTGCTGGTGGTGTTGGTCAAGCTGCTGTGAAATTATGTCAACTTTGGGGTGCTAATATTATTGCTAGTGCTTCTTCTTCTAAACAACAATTCCTCCGTGAAACCTATGGTCTTGAACATGTAACCAACTCTAGAAATCCAGAAGAATTTTATCGTGATGTAATGAATTGGACGAATGGAGAAGGTGTTGATTTTGTATTAAACTCTCTTTCTGGAAGTAGCCTTCGAATGGGAATTAAATGCTTAAAGAATGGTGGTAAATTTGTTGAAATTGGAAAGACAGATATTTTAAATGACAGCAAGTTGGGTCTTCACTGTCTTCTTAATAATATTTCCTTTGTCTCATCCCATATTGATCTTCTCAGTAACCAACAAATGAGTGTCTACAAAAATATTATCTTTGATTTGTTCAATACTGGTAAACTTACGCCAATACCAGCTAAAATTTTCCCAGCTAATAAATACAAGGATGCCTTCTTCTATCTTGCTAGTGGTAGAAATATTGGCAAGACATGTATTGAATTTGATGAAAAAATGAAATATGAATGTTCTCCATTAACCTTGATTGATTCCAACATGACCTATTTAGTTACTGGTGCTTTTGGTGGTGTAGGTTTAAGAGTTGTTCTTTGGCTCGTTAGCCGTGGTGCTAAGAACATTTTATTAACTACTAGTGGTTCTGTTGAAAAGCAATACCAACAACCAATTGTTAGATCATTAATGGAAAAGAATATAAATGTCATGATTAAGACCTGTGATATTACTAACAAGACAGATGTTAAACAATTATTCGAACAATGCCAACCAAGAATTGCTGGTGTCTTCCATTTAGCTAATCGCTTTGCTCCTGGTTTAATTAGTACTTCTGATCTTGCCTTACTTCGTAAGGGTTTCAATGCCAAGGCTGAAGGAGCATGGAATTTACATTTGGTTACGGCTCAAAAGGCTCATCAAGTTCAATTGTTTGTGGTCTTTTCTTCTATTCTTGATGTCTTAGGTAATCGTGGTCAAACGGCTTATGGTGCTGCTAATGCCTTCTTAAGTTCAATTGTTGATCATCGTAGAGAAAAGGGACTTTCAGGTAATTGTATTGCACTTCCAGCTATGCGTGGTTCTGGTTACTTAGCTAAGTGGAATCAAACAAAACAATCCAAGGACTTTGAGCAATTAATTGCTCTTTTAGATACCGATGAATTAGTTAATGTTATGGATGGTTTAATTCGTTATGATCTCCCAGCTAATGTTTACATGGCTAAGAATTGGGCTGATATGTCCTATGATGCTACTTTTGTTGCTCCAGTAACTCGTAGTATTTCTCATTTACGTGGTGTTAATCCAGTTCCAAATGTGACCTACCCAACTGAAAAGAAATTGAATCTTCCATCTTTAATTAAGAATGGTGGTGGTCATTATATGGATGAACCAACCTCTACTCCAAGACCAGGTGCCACTGCTACTGGTACTTCTTCCATGCGTTCCTTTACTCCAGTGGCAATAAAAACCTTTAGACCAGTTCCAATTAATCCAGTTCCTGTTCAGATAGGTTCCTTTAATTCTGGTACTGTAGCTCCAGCTGCTGATCATGTTACTATGAAATCAAGATCTTTCCAATCCGCTCCAAACACTCAAGTGAAAGTTGCTGCTCCAGTTACCGTAGCTAAACCAGCTACTCGTCTTAACAAGGATAGACTAACTAAGGATATTACTGAAAAATTACAAAGTATGTTGGGTTTAATTGATGAAGAAATTGATGTTACCATTCCACTTCGTGTCTATGGTTTAGATTCTTTAACTGCTATGGAATTAACCAAATGGATTGAAAGTGAAATGAATATTGAATTCAGTCAAAGTCAATTATTAGGAGATGATATTACTACTGAAGATTTAATTAATGTTATCATGGATGGTTCTTCTTCTGCTCCAGCTACTGAATCTTCTCCATCTGCTCCAGCAATTACACCAGCTGTTGCCTCAGTTGTTCCAGTTGCTCAAGCAAAGTCTTTCCAACCAACTCCAGTTCTTCCAGTTGCTCAAGCTAAATCTTTCAAACCAGCTCCAGTTGTTGCTGCTAAACCATCCAGTAGTCTTAATAAGGACAAATTAACCAAAGATATTACTGAAAAATTACAAAGCATGTTAGGTTTAATTGATGAAGAAATTGATGTTACCATTCCACTTCGTGTCTATGGATTAGATTCTTTAACTGCTATGGAATTAACCAAATGGATAGAAAGTGAAATGAATATTGAATTCAGTCAAAGTCAATTATTAGGAGATGATATTACTACTGAAGATTTAATTAATGTTATCATGGATGGTTCCTCTTCAGCTCCGGCTCCAGCTGCTGCTCCAATTGCTCAGACAAAGTCTTTCCAACCAACTCCAATTGCCCCAGTATCTCAAGCAAAACCTTTCCAACCAACAACGGTTGCCCCAATGGCTCAAGTAAAGTCTTTCCAACCAGCTTCAGTTCTTCCTGTTGCTCAAGCTAAATCTTTACAACCAGCTCCAGTTCTTCCTGTTGCTCAAGCAAAGTCTTTCCAACCAGCTCCAGTTGCCCCAGTTGCTCAAGTTAAATCTTTCAAACCAGCTCCAGTTGCTGCGGCTAAACCATCCAGTAGTCTTAATAAGGACAAATTAACCAAAGATATTACTGAAAAATTACAAAGTATGTTGGGTTTAATTGATGAAGAAATTGATGTTACCATTCCACTTCGTGTCTATGGTTTAGATTCTTTAACTGCTATGGAATTAACCAAATGGATTGAAAGTGAAATGAATATTGAATTCAGTCAAAGTCAATTATTAGGAGATGATATTACTACTGAAGATTTAATTAATGTCATCATGGATGGTTCCTCTTCAGCTTCGGCTCCAGCTGCTGCCCCAGTATCTCAAGCAAAACCTTTCCAACCAACAACGGTTGCCCCAATGGCTCAAGTAAAGTCTTTCCAACCAGCTCCAGTTCTTCCTGTTGCTCAAGCAAAATCTTTCCAACCAGCTCCAGTTGCTGCTGCTAAACCATCCAGTAGTCTTAATAAGGACAAATTAACCAAGGATATTACTGAAAAATTACAAAGCATGTTAGGTTTAATTGATGAAGAAATTGATGTTACCATTCCACTTCGTGTCTATGGTTTAGATTCTTTAACTGCTATGGAATTAACCAAATGGATAGAAAGTGAAATGAATATTGAATTCAGTCAAAGTCAATTATTAGGAGATGATATTACTACTGAAGATTTAATTAATGTTATCATGGATGGTTCTTCTTCAGCTTCGGTTCCAGTTCAAGTCGCAGCACCAGCTACTATACCAGTTGTTAATCAATCGAAACCTTTCCAAACCGCTTCTATTAATGCACAAGTTCCAAAACCAGTTTCACCCCAAAACCTCCAATCATCCCAAGTTGCTACTCGAGTACCAAAATCTGTTCCAGTAAGAAATGTACAACCAGCTCCAGTTATAGCTTCAGCTGCTCTTCCAGTTGATACATCAAGAACTCAAGTTTCAGTCGCTACCGCTAAGAAATCTAATGGTCTAAGCAAGGAGAAATTAACAAAGGATATTACTGAAAAGTTACAAAGCATGTTAGGTTTAATTGATGAAGAAATTGATGTTACCATTCCACTTCGTGTCTATGGTTTAGATTCTTTAACTGCTATGGAATTAACCAAATGGATTGAAAGTGAAATGAATATTGAATTCAGTCAAAGTCAATTATTAGGAGATGATATTACTACCGAAGATTTAATTAATGTCATTATGGATGGTTCTTCATCTGCTCCAGCTACTGAATCGTCCCCAGCTGCACCAGCACCTGTTGCTGCATATCAACAACCTTCAGTAAGATCCTTCCAACCAGCACCAGTTCCAACACATATTACTCAAACGAGATCTTTCCAACAAGTTCCAGTACCAGTTCCAGCACCAGTTCAAGCATCAATTAAACCACCAGTTAAATCGTTCCAACCAGCTCCAGTTCCAGCTCCAGTTGCTCAAGTAAGAGCTGCACCTGCTACTATTGCTAAGAAATCTAGTGGTCTTAACAGGGACAAATTAACCAAGGATATTACTGAAAAATTACAAAGCATGTTAGGTTTAATTGATGAAGAAATTGATGTTACCATTCCACTTCGTGTCTATGGTTTAGATTCTTTAACTGCTATGGAATTAACTAAATGGATAGAAAGTGAAATGAATATTGAATTCAGTCAAAGTCAATTATTAGGAGATGATATTACTACTGAAGATTTAATTAATGTCATTATGGATGGTTCTTCTTCTGCTCCAGCTACTGAATCGTCCCCAGCTGCACCAGTACCTATTGCTGCTGCACCAGCACCAATAGTTGCCCCAGCTGTTAAGAATACAGTAGCACCAGTTACACCAGTAATTCCAACTAGCTTAAATGTTCAAACTGTTGAAGTTCAATCCAATATTGATCCTCTTTATCAACACATTCCAACTCTTCAAAAGGATGAAATAAAAACTAATAATATAGATAGTGAAGCTTTAAAGAATGATGTATGTGATAGATTACAAAATATGTTAGGTTTGGTTGATGAAAAAATTGATCCCGCTATTCCACTTCGTGTCTATGGATTAGATTCTTTAACAGCCATGGAAGTAATCAATTGGGTTCAAGACGAATATAAGATTTCCATACCACAAAATCAATTACTAAGTGATGAAGTAACCACGAATGAATTAATTAATATTATTTCTCGTAATTTATTAGCTAAGAATGATGGATCAAATTTCTATAATGTCCCATCCAATAATACTAGTATGGATTTCAATGATGATATTTCAAAATCAAAACCAGTATCAAGTATTGCTGATAGTGAAAGTACATTTGATGGTTCTGTTAATCGATATGATCAAACTCATGAAGCTATAGTAGCTGATGATATGTTAAAGAAGAAAAATATTTCTACTGGAAATAGACAAGAAGTCGTTGGACTTTTAAGAAATGAAGTTGTTGAAAAATTACAAGATTTATTGGGTTTAGTTGATGAAGATATTGATACCAATGTACCACTACAAGTCTATGGTTTAGATTCTTTAACTTCAACAGAAATTGTAAAATGGGTTGAAGATGAAAAGAATGTTGAACTTCCTCAATCATCATTACTAAATAGTGAAATAACAACAGAAGATCTTATAAATATGATTGTTACAAAGATTTTTGGAGAAGATTCAGTCAAAACTCCTTCTTATGATCAATATATGGATAATGAATTATTAATTTAAAAATAAAATTTAACCAAAAAAAATTATTTAATAAATCCATTTGAATAAAAATAAAAATATTTAATATATTATAGATAGTTTCTCATGATACCAATAATATATAATAAATATATATATATAAATACTAAATTAATTTTCTTAATTAAAAGAAGGAGAAAAGGAAATTCTAATTTATTATATAATTTTAATTTATTTTATATTACATTAAATAATCATATAATCAATAATATTAATAAAAAAAATTTTATTTTATTTTTTTTTTTTTTAGAAAATGATTTCAAAAAAACAAAACATTTTAAGAATAAGCATATATATATATATATAATTTAAAACAAAAACAAAAAAAAAAAAGCAAAACAAAAAACAAAAAACAAAAAAAAAAAAAATTAATTTCATTTAATCTTTATTAATATTTACATTTAAATTATTCAGTCATTAAAAAAATATTATATTTTTTATATTAAATATATATATAAAAAGAAAAAAGAAAAAAAAAAATTTTTTTTATTTTTTATTTTTTTATATTATAAAAACAGAATAAAAAAAAAATGATGAGTTGATATATTTTTTTTTAAATGTAAAAAAATAAATAAATAAAAAAAATTTTTTTTATATTATTATTTTTAAAAAAATAAATAAATAAATAAATAAATATATAAAAAATAAAAAAAAATTATAAATTATACTATTATAATATTATTAGTAGTTGTAATATATAATATATGAGAAATGTACATTTATTTAAAATATTGTTTTTTATAATAATTTTATTCTTGATGATTAAACTTGTTCATTAAGGCTAGATATTATAGAAATTTAGCTTCAAATATTACTGTTTATAGTATTAAAATAGTATAAATATTAAGATATATGATATTTGTATATATACATGAAATATGTTGGTATAAGTGTTATCTGTGTTATATATATGCTATTTATACTTATTTTATGAATATAATTTATATGTTCAACATTTAGTAAAATACCCATCAAAACACAAACATATAAACGTATATTTACATAGTAGAATCTCTCTCTAAAGTATGTATTTAAAGAAACTTTTTTTTATTATATTCTAATAAATTTGATTTTCATAATCATGAAAAAAAAAAAATTAGTCTTTTCATTTTTTTATCAGAGAAATATGTCAAAAAAAAAAAAAAAGTAAAATATTAAAATTTATATATATAATTAATTTTATTAAATCATCCCTCAAAAAAAAAAAAAAAAAAAAAATAAGTCCGTTAGAATGAGTTGGACTGATATTCATCATACCGTTTGTCAAAGGTGCTCTCTTTTTCCTTTCATATTTAATTTATTTATCTATGATGTTTTAGATAACTGTTATAAATATGGTATTAGTATTAAAAAAAAAAAAAAAAAAAGTTGATGATATTATTTTTGTGGAAATAAAATGAAATTACTTCTTTTTAAAGAGTACTATATTATAGAATATAGTACTCTTTAAAAATAATAATAATAAAAAAAAAAAAAAAAAAAAAAAAAAAAATCAAGAAAAAAATATTAAAATGGTTTAGCGATGTTATTATAGTGTATTCGTCTGATATTACAACAAAACAAGGTATCAAAGGAACGAACTATAATAAATCAAATTTCATTCACTTCAGAAATCTATTCAGTTTTAACTGTAAATACACTAATCTTAATTTAGGATTTAATTGAGATATGATTAAAAGTATCATACCATTATTATTTATCAAAAGTGATAAGAATTAAATTGAAAATTGTCCAAAATGTTATCCGAGTTATAGGAAAATATATCTATAAGATAGTTGAAAATGTTTCATACATTTTTTTTTTAAATGTTAGATTGAATCTAAGGGGCTATTTTTATTGAGGAAGAGGAAATGTTAAAAAGATAGATATTTTTTTATAATAAATAAAATGAGTTAAACAAGATATAAAATTATTTTTTTTTTTTTTTTTTTTTTTTTTTTTTTTTTAAAAAAAAAACATTAATAAATAAGAACAATAATACCATAATTTAAAAGATAAAAAAAAAAAATAAAAATAATTATAACAAATAAAAAATAAAAAATTTAAATATTATTTTAAAAGTAACAAACAAAATTTAATGAATAGTAATTTATAATTAATTTCATATCATATATTCATAAAGTTTTTTGAAATTTAAAATATACAATATATATATATATATATATAAATTAATAATAAAATAATAAAATTGATTTATAATTCATTTTATATATTCATAAAGCTTTTTGAAATTTAAAATATACCATATATATATAAATAATAAAATAATAAAATTGATTTATAATTCATTTTATATATTCATAAAGCTTTTTGAAATTTAAAATATACAATATATATATATAAATAAAAAAATAATACAATTGAAATATGATGTTTTTTTTTTTTTTGTTATAATTGTATTTTTAATAAATGTATATAACCGCTATATGTCGTACATATTATAATTTTATTTTTAATAATATATGAAGTTTTTTTTTTTTTTTTTTTTTTTTTTTTTTTTTTTTTTTATTGCTATTATATTTTTAATAATTTTTAAATTTTATAATAAATTTTTAATATTTGAATTTTAAATATAAAATTATTTTATTATTAAAATTTTAATAAATTTTTGTATTACATTTTTTATTTTATTATTATTTATATTTATAATATAATTTTTAATTTATTTAGATAATAATATTATTTTTATTATTAAAGAAGTATCATTAAATATTGATAATTATTTATAAAACAATAAAAATAATAAAATAATGAAAAAAAATTAATATTTTTGTGAATCTTACAACCTTGAACAATTAATATTAATATTATTTAATAAACCAAAATAATAGAACGATAATAAAATAATAAATGAGTTTATGTTTCAGTTATAAACGTGATAATAATAATATTAGTAATAATCACAGAATTAATTATTATTAATACTATAATTAATCATAACAGCTTTTTTAATTTTTTTAACAATTGTATTTTTAAAAATCATAATTTTTTTATAATTTTATAGCTATTATTAATTATTAATATTATATATTTAATTTATTAATTATTCCTAAGATCATCTTTATTAATGTTTATATATATATATTTATAATTATACTTGTATAATAAAGTTTTAATTATCTACTTTTATTAATTATCTACTTTCATTCTGCTTTAATAATAATAATAATAATAATAATAATAATAATAATAATAATAATAATAATAATAATAATAATAATAATAATAATAATAATAATAATAATAATAATAATAATAATAATAATAATAATAATAATAATAATAATAATAATAATAATAATAATAATAATAATAATAATAATAATAATAATAATAATAATAATAATAATAATAATAATAATAATAATAATAATAATAATAATAATAATAATAATAATAATAATAATAATAATAATAATAATAATAATAATAATAATAAAAGATTTCATTTGTTTTAAAATAATATTTATATAAATTTTAATTATTATAATTAAAATTTCTTTGATATTTTTTTATTAAAAAATTATTATATTAAATTTATTAGATATTAAAGTTTAAGCTATAACAAAAAATATTAATTAAAAATGCATGCTTTTATAAAAATAGTTCAGTGATATAGTGTTACAAAAATTTAATATATATTAAAGTTTAATATTATTAAATAATTTAAATATATATAATAATAGCATTTTATAATTATAAATATATAAATTTCATATTACTATAAGATTAATGTAATAGTAGAGTAATAATGTGACATATAGCAATAAAATATAACACTATATATATTTTATATTAATACATGTATTTTAATTAAAAGGAATTTTTTTTATAATAATATTGTTATTAAATTAAATAAAAGAATTAGTAGAGAATATAATTGAAATTTGTCAATTTCATTACTAATTAATTTTTTATAAATATATGATATTTATATAATATATATATATTTAATTAAATCGAAACAAGTGCATATGAAAAAAAAATATATATATATTTATTAAATATTTAGTGAGATTTTTATATTATTGCTATTTTTAGTAAAAAAAAAATAATAAAAAATTATTTTATGAAATATTACTATTATTATTTTATTTAATAATAAATCAATTCAATAAAATAAAAATTGAATTTTTCATTATATAAAATCATTAGTATTAGTCTTTAATATTACAAAATAATTTATTTTGTATAATATATATTACCCAAATATACAACTATATATATATATATTTTTCATTATTACAATATTTAATTCAAAAAAAAATTTGATTAAAAAAAAATATTCTATCATTTTAATGATTATTATTTAAAACTTTTTTAATGAATATATATTATAAATAACTTCTTTCTTCAGAAACACTAAATCAATATATATAAATATAATTATATATATATATATAATAAATAATTTTGTTAAACATTTTATTTTTTAATTTCATTTTTATTTTTCTTTATTTAGTTATTTTATTAATCCAGTAATTTTTATTTTATTTTATTCTTGTATTTTATTATTATTATTACTATTTTTTCTTATTTATTATTTATTATTTTATTTTATTTATTTGGTTATTACTTTTTATATTTATTTATTTTTTTTAAAAAAAAAAAAAAAAAAAAAAAAGATTTCTTTTTAAATTTAATTAATAACTGATTAATTTATTAATTTATTAATTATTATTATTATTATTATTATTTTCTATATATATTTTTTTATTTCAATTATTTCCTAAAAAGAATAAAAAAATTTCTATTTTTTGAATTTCCTACTATTTATATAAATATATATATATATATATAGATATGCATAAATATATATGTATATATATATATGAATAAGGAGTCGATAATTACGAAAAGGAATATTATATATAAATAGTATATAAATAAAATAATAATTATAAAAAAATAATAATCATCTATTCTATATAATATATATTATCTATATTTATTTGCTGTTTTTTCTTTTTTACTTTGTTTCAATTTTAGATAATTATATTGTTTAAAGTATGTATTTTATATACATATTCTTTTAATTTAATTTAAAAAAAAATATTAACTATTATTTGATGTTTTTTTTTTTTTTTTTTTTTTTTTTTTTTTTTTGATTACTTATTTTGTTTATTTTTTTTTTATTTTATTTTTTTATTTTATTTTATTTTATTTTTTTTTATTAATTTATTACTATTATTATTTTTAAAATAAAGAAACGAAATCAACATTTTTTTTTTTTTGTTTTTTTCTCTCTCTCTTTTTTTTTTTTTTTTTTTTTTTTTTATTTTTTTTTAAATATATTTATTAATTTAGTTTTAACTTTATATGCTTTAATACTTAAATAATATATATATGACTTCATTGGTTATATTAATTTACTGCTAAATTATGATAGTATTATTAATGAAAATGGAATAATTTAAATAATTTTTTAAAAAAAAAAAAATAAAAAAAAAAAAAAGAAGATAATAAAAGCATCGTTATTAATAAATATATATATATACATATAAATGAATAATATATATATATATAAAAGAAGAAGAAAAAATTTTTATAGTAAATAATAATAATAATAAAAAAAAAAATTGAAAAGAAAAAGATTTGTATAGTACTTCTTAATTATATTAAAAATTTCTTTTTCAATTTTTCTTTTTTTTTTTTATTTATCTTTATTTTTAAAATTTTATTTTCTAATTTTTTTCTTGTAATATGTATATTTTATTATTACTATTATTATTATTATAATTATAAACCATAAACAATACAACCTATAATTTATTTTCATTATTTTATTTTATTTTTTTTATTTTTCATTATTATTAATATTTTTTTTTTTTTTTTTACATTACTATACAACAGCCGGATTTTGATTTTGAACCATGTTTTGAACTTTCTCTTGGGTAAGTTGGTCTTTCCTCTGGTAAGTTTAATTCTTTAAGTTCAATTTCTGCTTTTATTGATCTATTTTCTATCTCTGGGTTTTGTTTTGATTCTGGTTCATATTTATGAAGGTTTTCTTCAGCAACTATTCAATAATAATAAGTATAATAAATTATATATAAATAAATATAATATATAAAAATATACATATATTTTTTTTTAGATTAAATTAAATTTACTAAATAATTTATATCTTTCTATATATTATTATTATTTATGCTTTATTCATTTTAATACAAGAAATAAAAAAAAATTTTTACTATTATATTGTTTAAAGAAATCACTCCAACTATCATCATCAAAATTGGCCATATCATCTAAGAAACCTTTCATTGGTTGAAGTGGGGTTCTTTCTTTTGGTTCTTCTTCTGGATTATTTATACGGTGTTCCGCTCTGTAAGCACGACGAATTATAACTTTTTCCTCTTCAATTTTTTTTCTACGAATATCAATTTCTTGTTGCTTTCGTAGTATTTCCATAGCCTCTTCTAATTCTTTTTGTTCTTTTTCTAATTTTTTTCTTTCTTCTGCTATTCTTTTTCTTTCAGTTTCATAATCTATTATTACATTTTGGTATGCTTCACTTTCAATTATGGAACTTTGACTAGTTTCAGCAAAATAATGTTGAAGTTGTTCCTCTCTTTCCATGATAAGTGTTTTCCTTTCATTATCTTTATTTTCATCATGTATTTCTTGTGATTCTATTTCATTTTCTTCTTGCTTTTCTTCTTCATGTTCTTCTTCATGTACCTTTTCTTCAACTTCATCTACTTCATTCATTATTTTTTCTTGTTTTTCCTTTCTTTCTCTTTCTTCTTCTTCTTTATGTATTTTTTCTAATCTTTCGATTTCCTTTTTTTGGGCTTCTCTTTCTTTTTGTTCTCTTTCAATTTCTATTTGATGTTGTCTTTCTTTTTCTTTTGCTTCTTTTTTTGCTTCCTTTTTACTTTTTTTATCTTTCTTATCTTTTTTATCCTTTTTACTTCTTTTAAATATAAATAGACGTTTTTTACTTTCTTTTACTTTAATTTCTTTTTCTTCTTTTTCTTTTTCTAATTGTTGTCTTTCTCTTTCACGAGCTTCTTTTTCTTCTTTTTCTTTTTGGATTTGGAGTTGATGTTGTCTTTCAATCTCTTTTTCCTTCGTTTCTTTTTCTTTTTCCTCTTTTTGTAATTCAAGTTGATGTTGTCTTTCTTTTTCATTTGCTTCTTTTTCTTCCTCTTCTGTTTCTTTTTGTAGTTGTTGGCCTTCCTTCTCATTTGCTTTTTCTTCTTCTTCGTTTTCTTTCTGTAATTGAAGTTCATGTTGTCTTTCTTTTTCGTTCGTTTCTTCTTTTTCTTTCTGTAAATGAAGTTCATGTTGTTTATCTTCTTCTTCCTTTCTTCTATTTTCCTCTTCTTCTTTTCTTATTCTTTCTTCTTCTTCTTTTCTTCTTCTTTCTTCTTCTTCTTTTCTTATTCTTTCTTCTTCTTCTTTTCTTATTCTTTCTTCTTCTTCTTTTCTTATTCTTTCTTCTTCTTTTCTTCTTCTTTCTTCTTCTTCTTTTCTTCTTCTTTCTTCTTCTTCTTTTCTTATTCTTTCTTCTTCTTCTTTTCTTATTCTTTCTTCTTCTTCTTTTCTTATTCTTTCTTCTTCTTCTTTTCTTGTTCTTTCTTCTTCTTCTTTTCTTGTTCTTTCTTCTTCTTCTTTTCTTCTTCTTTCTTCTTCTTCTTTTCTTATTCTTTCTTCTTCTTCTTTTCTTTTTCTTTCTTCTTCTTCTTTTCTTTTTCTTTCTTCTTCTTCTTCCTTTTTTTTCTTTTCTTCAGCTTCACGCTTTGCTTTAGCTTCTAAATATTCTTCTCTTTGAGCGGGTGTCATACGTCTTAATTTTCTTTCTTCCTCTAATTTTTCGAATTTCATTTTTTGAATTTTCCATTTTTCAGCTTTTTCCTTTTCTCTTCTTTCTTCTTCTAATCTACGCTCTTCTTCTTCTCTTTGTTTTTGTAATCTTTTTTCTTCTTCAATCTTCTTTCTAACTAATAAAGCTTTTTCAAAAGCTTGTTGTTCATTTCTTTCTAATTCTTTTTTCTTTTCTTCTTCTTGTCGTTTTAACATTTCTCTCTTATGTTTTTCAAAATCATCCACATGTTGTTTTTGCTCCTTAGATTGTTCTAAATATAATTCATTTTGCTTTTTTATACGAAGTTGTTCTTCTTTCAACTTTTCATTTTGACTTTCTATTAACTTTTCTTTAAGTATATGTGCTTTTTCGAAAACTTCATTTTCTCTATTTTGTATTCTTAATTGCTGTTGTTTCTCGTTTTGTAAACGTTGATTTTTTATTTTATCTTCAAAAGCAGATAATGCATTTATTCTTTCAGAATTACCAGCTTCTCTAAGCTTTTCACGTTCATTTTCAACATTTACAGGAGTATCCGGTCTCTGCGTAAATGGTGAAGTTGGTCTATTAGCGTATGGAGATACTGGTCTATTATTATTGTATGGTGAAGATGATCTTTGAGAGAACTATATATATTTAAAATAATATTAATTACTGTTTCTTAAAAGTATTTTATTAAATAAATATTTAATTATTATATTTACCATTTTCTTTTATATATATTTTTAATTTTATACTTTTTATTTATAATTTAAAAGTATTAAGAGTGAAAGAATTATGATATTTTATTGAAATATTTGTTAGTTTTGTTCTTTTTTTTTTTTTTATTTATTTTATTTATTATCTAATTTCAGATTTTAATGTAACAAATGAAAAATATAAAATTTTATATATAATATAAAAATAAAAATAAATATATATATAAATATATAAAAGTTATTATTAAACTTCTAAAATTTCATATTTATTTACCTTTTATGTTTAAATTTATTAATAATGCTACTGTTTAATTATGATATTTTTTTTAATTTATTAAATCACAAATATAAATAAATTATTACTTTTATTTTTATTTATATACTTTCAAATTATTTTTTTATATGATTTTTGTTTTAAATATTGTTTATTTAATTTTTAATATTTTTTATTTTATTGTATTTTTGAAGATGTTTAAATTTGTTTTTAAAATTTATTTTTAAATTATTTAATATTCTATTATTTTGATTTATTGATTTGTTGATTTGTTATTTATTTTAATTTTAAATTAATCTATGAACTTTATTTTAATAAATTTTTCTTTTCTTTCTTTTAATAATGTATACGATTATTATTTAAGATATATTCAAGAAAGAAAAAGAAAAATTGTATATATTAAAAAAAGTTAAAAAAAAATTAAAAAGAATTTTTTTATATATATTGTTATACAAAAAGATTTTCTTTTTTATCTTTTTAAAAATGTTAAATTTTTAAATTTTATATAATTTTTTTTTAATTTTTTTATATTTAAATATATTATTTATTTCTTTTAAATTTTATTTTATTTCTTTTTGTTATTTTTAATAACTAATTAAAAAAGAAAAATATTTCTTTTCCATTAATTATTAATAATTATGTTAATCTTTTATTTTTTAAATTTTCTATAAATTTCAGAAAAAAAAAAAATTTTTTTTATATAACTTTTATTATTAAAATGTTTAACATGATACAAAATTTATATTGTTAATCTCTGTAGTAATTAATAATACTGTAATAAAAGATAAATAATATCATTTCAATTTTTAATATATAATCTATAATATTATTAATATTATTATTTTAATGATTATTGTGTTAATAATATTATTTTGTTAATTATAATTATTTATTATTGAATTTTATTTATTATTTATTCTATGAATTTAGTAATTTAGTATTATTAACGTTTTTCAGTTTTTTTTTATTTTTTATTTTTATTAATACAAACTAGTTTAAAAAATATTTAAGTATTTTTAAAGAATTAATATAATAAATATATATGAAAAATATATTAAAATTAATATATAATATAATAGGTTAAACTTTACAAAATTTAAAAAAAAAAAAAAAAAAAAAAAAAAAAACATAATAATTAATTAAAAAATTTTAATTATAACTATTTTGAATTAAATTTTTTAATAAAATATCTAGCTAAAAAAATCAATATATTGAAATACAATATAATATATGACTTTAACGATTCAGATAGAAATAAATTAAGAAAAAGAGAAGCACAAATAGAATTTCGTATTACAAGGATTAAGTTATAAAATAAATTAAAATACATCGAAATTCGATTTAGCATGACTATTTATAACAATTTAATATATATAGATAATATACATTGATATATGAAAAAATTTATCCCATTTATTTATGATATGATAAAATATAAAAAATTAATTTATTTACATATATTAAAATTAATTTATTTAATTAAATTATTTTGGTTATATATCATCGATATATAAAAAGTATAAAATAATATTAAAATATAGATTTTTATTTTTTTTGAAACTATACATAATACGTTGTTATAAATTATTTAATTATATCATATTATAAATATAATATATTGAGTTTTAGTGTAACATTTTTCATTTTTATTTTAAAATGCAATTTAATTAAAATTTAAAGAATTCATTCATATTTTATATATAAAACTTATTTAAAAAAATATTAAGTCATTAAAATCTATTATTTATCATTTTAATTATTTAATTAGCATTATGTATTATTATATATATAAGCATTAATTGTTGGAAAAACTCTACTAACCTCAATTAAAGACAAATATTATTAATAAAATTGAAAAGTAAATTAATTTTTTTATTTTTATTTTTTTTCATTTTTTTATCTTTAAGATTTTTCTTTATAATTTAAGGTTTTAATTTTTATTTTATTGTTATATACGTATTTTTTTATATATGTTTAAAACTCAGAATGCTGATTGCTTGGTAACAAACATATTGGTTAATAAAACATATATTTAATTTACTTTATTATTTAACTATTCATTATTTTATTCTTATTTTTTAATTCATTATTTTTATTCATTATACATTTTTCATGATACCATAACATTATTTAATACTATTTAATATTTAATATATAATATTTTATTAATTATTATTTATTTAATATCTAATATTTAATATTTTTTTTATTTATTTAATATTCAATATTTAATATTTTATTATGTATTTGTTTATTTATTATTTATTTATTATTTATTTATTATTTATTATTTATTATTTATTTATTATTTATTATTTATTATTTATTTATTATTTATTATTTATTATTTATTATTTATTTATTATTTATTATTTATTATTTATTTATTAATTATTATTTATTTAATATATAATATTTAATATTTTTTTTATTTATTTAATATTCAATATTTAATATTTTTTTATTTATTTATCTATTTATTTATTTATTATTTATTATTTATTATTTTATTATTTATTTATTATTTATTATTTATTATTTATTATTTATTATTTATTTATTATTTATTATTTATTATTTATTATTTATTATTTATTTATTATTTATTATTTATTATTTATTTATTAATTATTATTTATTTAATATATAATATTTAATATTTTTATTATTTATTTATCTATTTATTTATTATTTATTTATTATTTATTATTTATTATTTATTTATCTATTTATTTATTATTTATTTATTATTTATTATTTATTATTTATTATTTATTTATTATTTATTATTTATTATTTATTATTTATTTATTATTTATTATTTATTATTTATTTATTAATTATTATTTATTTAATATATAATATTTAATATTTTTTTTTATTTATTTAATATTCAATATTTAATATTTTTATTATTTATTTATCTATTTATTTATTTATTATTTATTATTTATTATTTATTATTTATTATTTATTATTTATTTATTATTTATTATTTATATACTATGTAATATAAAAATAATATGTAATATATTATATATTATGCATAATGTTTCAAAATCCACTTACTGTCAATTATGTTTAATGATTCATTTTTTTTTATTCTTTTATTTTTTTATTTATTTATTATTTTTTTTTTCATAAAAAGAAATTTTTTGTTACACCAAAAAAAAAAATTTTTTTTATTTAAAAAATAAAAAGTTTTTATTTTTATTATTATATTGTTAAATATTTATGTAGTTATGTATATGATTATATATATAATATATAATATTATAATTATATAATTGATTAGTGTATCAATTTTGTTTGCTAAATGATAAAAAATCAATATTAATAGCTTTTATTTTAATTTTATTAGCATAACAAAATTTTTTTATGTTTATTACTGTTTAATTAAACTTTATTTATTAATATATTTAATAATTTATATTTTATATTAAAAAGTTCGTAAATGAACTTCTAAAATAATAAAGGAATTATTCAATAAATTCAAAAAATAATAAAGGATTTATTTAATAAATTAACTTAATATTTTAATATTTCATTTATATTTAATCTTAAGTATATTTTGAAATTCATAAATACGTACATATTTAAAATATGTTTAATTGATATTTATATTTGAAATAAATTTACAAATGTTTTAATTTGAATCCTCATATACAGGAATCAATAATTTAAATTTTAAAGTAAAATACAATTTACCAGTAGAAAAAAATTCATTTATTATTTGTAATAGTAATTTAAATTTTTAAATATATATAAAATTTTTTTTATATTCTTATTTAAAATTTTTGTTCAAAAATGTAATGCTTCAGTAAAGTTGTTATTTTTTTACTCTGTATATATTAATCAAATACTAATTTTCATTTATGTTACAGTCAACTATTAATATTTATTAAAAAAATAAACATAAAAATTAGGATTATTTTTATTTTCTTTTTATAAATGCTACTTTTACTATTAATAATTCATATTCGGGTTATGAAAATTTAATTATATATCAATAAATGTATTTTTAGATCAAAATTACATGATTAATTAATGCAATAGTTCTATTGATGGAAGTTTTTATAAGATTTATTTTATCTGTAACAAACCATTGAAGTTTTCAAAAATTTCATCTTTTTTTTTGTTAAGAAAGCAGCTACTATTAAATTTCCTCCTCAGAAGCGTATGTCTTAACATATGAATAATAACTAAAATTACACTTTTATTACATATTGTACCTCTGTTTTATTTTTCTGATGAATATAAATTTACAGTTTGAAGGTTAGAAATTTCCAAATTATTGTTATTATTATACTTATTATATTTCTTACATAACAATAATTGGAAAACATTTATTATTTTTTCATTTATATCTATATGTTATTATAATTTTTTCATAATATTATTTTTCATTAGATTTTTTTTTTTTTTTTTTTTAAAAAAATCATTAATTATTTGTCCTTTTATTTTTTTTTTTCTGTATTTAATAATAATTAATAGAATGTATGTAGCATACACTTTTATAATTTATTTTATTATTAATATTATATATATAATTTATATATTGAAATTATTAGTATATAAATAATGTATATACATTATTTTTCAATTATTTATTATTAATTCAAAATCATAATTATCATAAAATAGTTTTATATACTTATAATCAGTATTTTCGTATTTTTATCAAATGATTATTAGAGTAAAATTTAAGTAGGGAATAATATTATATATATATATTGTTTTATTTAATATTATTTTATTTTATATACGGAAATTTTTATTTAATTTTAAAATAACTAAAAATTAAATTATAAATAAATTCCTTAATTATTTAAGTTTATTGAATTTTAAAGTTTATTGATTTTTTTTTTTTTTTTTTTTTTTTTTTTTTTTTTTTTTTTTTTTTTTTTTTTTTTTTTTTATTATTATTATTATTATTAAATTAAATTTCTTTGATTTGAAGATTTGAATATATAATTTTTTTTTAATATTAAAATATAAAGAATAATTAAAATAAATTAAATATAAAATATAATTAATATGATATAGAAATAGTAAAAACAAATTCAACAAAAAGATAAATTATTAATAAATGTAAAATAACATAATAAAAAACATAATAAAAAATTCATATTGATTATTATTAATTAATATTTAACAAAATAATAATAATAAAAAAAAAATGGATATAAAATTACCAGATATATCACAAGGAAGAAGAAGAAATAACATTTCCTCTATTAGAAATTTAAATTATGAGGAAAATAAAAATAAAAAAGGAAGCATACATAATCTTTCAACAGTTAATGATAACAACAACAACAAAAACAACAACAATAATAATAATAATAATAGAAATAATTCAAATCATTCATCTACACAAAATGCTCGACATATAGTAGCACAAGAATCAAAAGAACCAATATTACCTTCTATTAGAACATATCATTTAGATAATGTTGAATCTGATGAACTTTTAAAAGCAGTATTAAGACGATTTTCGAGTCTTAAACAGAGCGATCGTCATAATTTTATTCTTGAGATATTTAAAGATTGTGATCCTGCTGATATGTCATATATATATAAGGTAGATAGATTCATTAGAAATATAATGTACATATACATTAAAAAAAAAAAAAAAAAAAAAAAAGGAAAATAATAGTATATATAATACAAAACATAAAACCTTTTTTGGATAAATACTAATAAAATAATATTTTAATCTTATAAAAATTAAATAAATATCAATATCAATATATCTTTACATCAATATATATCATTATATCTAAATATTTTAATATTTTTAAAGACATTACCAACATTACATAGAGATTTTCTCATTTTATTACCAAATACAATTGCATATGAAATTATCGTTTATACTTCACCAAGAGATATTAATACATTTTCTCAAGTTTCAAAAAAATGGAGAAAACTCATTACCGTATGCTATTTTAATTTGTACTATTATTTAATAATAATAATAATAATAATAATAATAATAAAATAAAGAATAAATAATAATAATAATAATAATAATAATAATAATAATTATAATAGTAATAATAATTTAATATAATAATAATATAATAATAATAATAGTAATAATGATAAAACCAATGATTTAACCTTTTAATATTGCTTATTACAATTTATATATTATTTCAAATTTATTTTATATATTTTTATTATTTTTATTATTAGCATACAGAATTATGGGAAAGGTTATATGATAATATTGGATTAAAAAGTATGTATAAAGCCTATTTATGTAAGAGCATTACTCTTAATTGTGTAAAATTATCATTACTTACCAATTGGGTTAAAGGTAAATTCAATTATAGTTCCATACAAGCGCATAACACAGGTATATTGCAAATGTGTTTATTTGGAAATTACTTGGCAACAGCTGGTGCTGACAGAACATGTAAACTTTATGATATTGTTACTCGAACATGTTTAAAAGTTTTTAAAGGTCATGAAAAATGCATTCTATGTATAAAAATGGATGGAAAAAAGGTAAAAAAAAAAAAAAAAAAACTATTAAATTATATTACATAATAGCATTATATTCATAAAAATTTTTTAATAATAATATATTTAAATTTTTAAAACAAATAAATCAAAAATATAAATATATTAAAATATATATTATAAACTATTCAAGATTATAACTGGAAGGTAATAAATACTTTATAAAATTAGTTGTTATTGTCTTAATAATTTTACACTACTAACATATATATATATATAAATTATTATTATTATTATTATTAAAGTGAAGATCATACAATTAGATTATGGAATATAAGAACTGGTGATGAAATTGTAAAATTAGAAGATCATAAAGGTTCTGTAAATTCAATTGCATTTTATGATACGACTTTAATGTATGAAAAATAATATATATATTAATAAATATATATTTATTAAAATATTTGTTATTAATATATTTTCTTTCTTTTGAATTAATATATTTATATATCTATAATAATAATAATAATAATAATAATAATAATAATAATAATAATAATAATAATAATAATAATAATAATAATAATAATAATAATAATAATAATAATAATAATAATAATAATAATAATAATAATAATAATAATAATAATAATAATAATAATAATAATAATAATAATAATAATAATAATAATAATAATAATAATAATAATAATAATAATAATAATAATAATAATAATAATAATAATAATAATAATAATAATAATAATAATAATAATAATAATAATAATAATAATAATAATAATAATAATAATAATAATAATAATAATAATAATAATAATAATAATAATAATAATAATAATAATAATAATAATAATAATAATAATAATAATAATAATAATAATAATAATAATAATAATAATATCCAATAGATCAGGATCTAGTGATAATGTAATAATAACTAAAAATATATATAATATTAAATTATATTTATAATTGAAATTGATGTGAAAATATAAATATGTAATGATAAATAATAATAATAGTAATAATAATATATATATATATTAAATATTTAAATCAAATATATAAATAATAATCATAATCAGACAATTAAAATATGGAGAATGGAATTAGTTAGAAATGATAATTCGAAGAAAAATATTTTATTGAATAAAAGTTCAATAGATTATAATGTCGTATGCTTACGTACTCTTTTTGGACATACTGCATCTGTTCAATGTGTGGATATCTTACCAACAATATGTGTATCAGGTTCAAGTGATGGAACCATTCGAATATGGCATGTTGAAAGGTATTAATTATTTTTTTTTTTTTTTAGTTATTATTTTATTTTATTTTTATATAATTAAAAATTAGATATATTAATAAACATAATATACTAATATTACAAATTTTAATATTATCAATTTTTTTTTTTTTTTTTTTTTTTTTTTTTTTTTTATTTTATTTTATTTTTAATTTTTGTTATTGTTATAATTTTTTTTAATTTTTGTTGTGGTGGATTATTTATATTAATTTAACATTATAAAAAGTGGAAATTGTATAAAAATCATATACCCAACCTTATTAAAATCTATACCAGTCTATAAAATGAATCCCGAACTTACAAAAATGGAAGATATTACTTATGAACCAATATCATGTATTAAATTAACATACAATTATTTAGTTGCAGGAACTTATTCAGGTCATATTTATTTAATGGATATTTACGCTAAAGAAATAACAGCTGATGATGTTTTTAGACCAGAATGGACTAACTGGAAAAAAGATAATTATGATATTGTGAATATGGAAAATACGGATAATAATAATAATATCGTTAATTTTATCTCTTCTTTTAATCAACAATCTAATTCTTCATCAGGTAAATCGACAAAACCTGATATTATTGAGGATTATTCTATTCCATGTAATATATTAACGATTCGTGGAAGAGAATTTGCTTTTGAGGAATTAATTGATTGGGTTAATACCCCATCAAGCATAAAATTAAATCGAATTTATAGTTTAGATATTAATGCTATTCCTATATTACCAGATCAATTTAGCACTGATGATTTAGTAACAACTGTTAATGCTGAAGAACTTGCTGAAGAAAAACTTAATGATGAAACTTTAGATACTTTAGAAAAAATGAATACTAATGAAAATAATAGTACAGATAATGATAAAGTAAATGATAAAAATACTGCAAATGATAGAAGAAGAAAAAGTAAATCCATATATAATATTGATGCCTTAAATGAAGGTTTGGAAGAAAGTACTGGGGAAGCTAATAATAAAAGTAATAACAATAATAATGGTATTATTAATAATAATGATTATTTAAAAACAAAAGAAGAAGCAAAGATAGAAAATGATAATAAAAATAAAAATATTAAATTTCCTAATGAGAATAGCAATAATAATTTAGAGGAAAATTCAAAAACTGTCGGTCTTGACAATGTAAATAATTTGAGTATGATGGATATGGAAGATTTTCAAAATGTTCCAGGATTATCTAATCCACAATTATATCAGAGTAATGAATTCTTACAAGAAGAAGATGATATTTCCGTATTTGAGAGACAATTTTCTTTTAATTCAAATTCGTTATTTTCAAAAGAAACTAGTTTAGAAGACATTATAAGTCCATCAGTGGTACCTAAGAAAAAAGATTTAACTAATATTTCAGAAAAATCAATGAAAAGTTCGTTACCATTACCAAAGTCAATCATTGATTCTAGAAAATCTGGTAATAATGACAAAAGACAATCCAAAAGATCATTACTTACAAAAAAATCGTTAAGTGTTAATAATAAAAGCTATAGTAGTAATAATAGCAACAATAATAAAAATACTCTTCGTACTGGAAAATATGTTTCTAATAAAAAGAAAAATAAATCTAAAGTTAATGAAAAATTAAGTTTAGATAATTATATTTATGATAATGTTAATAAATTGGATGAAACTATAAATACCGTAAGTAATAATCCATTGAGTGAATCCAATACATCGATTAATAATAATAAAAATACAGAAGGAGATCATTCAAATGATGATACTTCTAATAAATCTGTTAATGATGCAAATTCTAAATCCACTAAAAATAATTCTAAGATTGAAAAATATTTAAAAGAAAGATATTCGAATGAAAGTAAAAATAATTTAGATTCTAAGAAAACATCTAATAATAATAATAATAATAATCGTCGTTTTAAATTTGATAATGGCGCCGCTAAATGGATTTTAGGTGTTCAAGTTGATTCTTGGCGTCTTATTGCGGGAGGATGTGAAGGTAAATCTATCTTTTGGAATCATAAAATAGGTGTCTCTTTATTTGAAATTAATAAAGATACTACCAATATTGAAACAATACCAAGTATGAATGCTAAAAGGAAAAGAAGAAAAAATCAAAAAATAAAATATAATTTATCAAATAATAATTCCAAAAGTTCCTCCACTGATAATAATCCACAAAATAGTATAAGTGAAAATGGTAATAATAGTCGTAGTAGTACTAATAAAAATAATAATGATGATAGTAATAACAGTGAACAAGATTATGAATTTTCAAATAATAATAAAAATAAAAATAATAATAGTGAAGAAAGTGAAAATTCTAATGATAAAAGTAACAATAAAAAAGTTATGAATACTGATAAAATTCATTCATTTGTATATAAACCTGGTAAGGATCAACCAATTACTGATGTAATATTTAATGATAAATATATTATTATATCAGATATTAAAGGAAAACTTAGAATATGGGAAGTACATGAATTTGTATAACCTTGCGATAAAATAAATAAATAATTATTTTTTATTGAAATTTTTATGTTAAATTAATATATATATTTATCTAAATATATATATATATATATATATATATATATTTTTTTTTTTTTTAAATTATTGTATAAAATAATTTAAAATTATATATAAATTAATGAACTTTATTAACTAATAAATAATAATAATAATAATAATTATAATAAATTTAAAATCAACGTTATGTATATCTTATTTAATAGATAATATATTTTTGGTAATATTAGTATATTAACTACAACCTTTAAATGTAGATTTAAAATAATTATTATTATCATTTTTAAAGTGAAATTATAATTTATAATCCTAATCAATAATCAATAATCAATAATCAATAATCAATAATCAATAATCAATAATCATAATCATAATCATAATCACAAATAAAATAATCAAATTAATAATTATACTAATTTTTTTTTTTTTTTTATTTTTTAATAACTAATAGATATTATTAATAAATAAGAGAATACTTTTTAATATTGTAGTAAATAGTAGTTTACTTTTTATAAATATTATAATAAATAAGAATATATAATACATTTTTGACAATTACGATTAATTATAAAATTAAATAATAATTATTTAATTTATTAAATAATTAATAGAAATTTAAATATTTAAATTTCTTCGAAGATTTTAAATTCTACCAATTTTAAAAATTTTTTTTAAATAAATAAAAAAAAAAATTAATATTTATATATAATATAAAATTTTATAATAAAATTTTAATTTTGAAATAATTTATTATATTAAATTTTTAGATTTGATCATAATTATTATATAGATAATTTTAATTTGTTATTTATCTCTTATTAATTATTTTATTATTTTGTAAAAAAAATGATAATTTTATTATTTATAATAAATTCATTTTTAATAATATTTAAAGTTTTAGAGAAATTCATATTTTAAAACTTTAAATTTTTAAAAATTATTTAAAAATAAAATAGTTAAAAATTAGTTACCTATAATATAAATTTAAAAATACAATGAATTATTAAGATATAAAAATAAAAATAATAATAAAATATAAATAATAAAAATAAAACTAATATGTTAATATAATTTGCTTAAATATAATATATAATATTAAAGTTTAACTATAAAATATAAATATGGATTAAAAAAAAAATAATAATAATCTTACATAAATATCATTTAAACTAAAAATATTAATAATGATTAAATACTTTCTTCAAAAAAAAAATAATAAATAGAATTTATATATAAACTAATTTTATATATCATATATATAGAAAATATATTTAAATTTTTTATTAGAAAAAATAATATTATACTTTTTTTTTTTTTTTTTTTTTTTATTGTATGTATGCTGTATTGATATTCTTATTGATTAATAAAAGTAATTTAAAATAGACATATAATATTATTATATATATGAATAATAATATATCTTTAAATTAATAAGAGAGTTCCAATAAATATAATTCTATTACATTTGTTATTAAAATCAATATTACTAAGAAAGGTCAACATATATGTATATTATGATGTAAAATAAAGAAGACTCTAACAAACTATTTTCAAAATAAATTTATATAAACCAAAAAACATATTATTTAATTTATTCCTATAAAATATATTTTATATAAAAAGAATTATCTATAATCAAATACTATTAGAATTATATATAAAGAAAGTACTTGGAATTGGAAAATATATATATACAGATATATTCTATTAGTAAACTTTTTTAAAAGAAACTACTATATATAAAGAAATAATTGAAGTTAATATATTTATATTTAATAATAACAAAAAATATATATATATATATAATCAAAAATTACAAACTAATGTACGAAAGTGAAAAATTATCTCTCAATATATATTTCTTGTATTTATTTTGAAATAAAAATAAAAACTTTTAATATATATATATATTTTATCTTAATATTCGTTTTCAAAGGAGAAAAAAAGAAAGGAATATAAATAATAATAAAAATAAAAATAATAATATTTTTTTTATACACCAAGAATATAACCATATTAAAAATATATAAAGGATAAACATAAACGAAATAAAATATTAAACAATAATTAAATATATTCATTTCTATTATTTCTAAAATTCCTCAATTATTACTTTTGATTAATTTTATTTCTTTCAAAATAACAATAATAAAAATTAAAAAAAAAAAAAAAAAAAAAAAAAAAAAAATTCCTATTAAGAGTATATATTATAAAAAAATAATTAATAAATATAGTATATACATATAATGGCATCAAATGGAAATGGAAAATGTTGTATATGTTCAAAGACGGTGTAAATATATTTTATTTTATCTTATTTTTTTAAGAATTATTATATAAATTATATTAAATCATAATAATAATAGTATTAAAAATGAATATATGTATATATATAAATTTTCGATGAAAAAATTTAATATATATATTAAATATTTAGATATGCTACTGAATTAATGGTGGTTGATGAAAGAGAATATCATAAAGGAGTAAACATTAAAAACAAATAATAATATATCTCAATATTAATAATAAATTATATTAAGTCCTAAAATATTTATATAAAGCAATAGTTTATTAAATAAATATTTTTAATGATAATATTTATATATATTTATATTATTAATTTTTTTTAACTTCAGTGCTTTCGATGTAATACATGTAAAAGACCAGTAACTATCACATCATATACTGTAAATGTCTAATTGGAAAATATATATATATATATATATATAGAATAAAAATACACATTAAATTAAATCATATTTAATATTTGAATAAATCTCATATTTATTAATATAAAATTTATTAATATTTATACTATAGTCTTATAATGGTGAAATATATTGTAAAGCTCACAAACCATCCATAGGTATTTATTTAATGATTTTAAATATTAAATATATATAATATATATAACTATAATAATAATTTTATTTTGAATATTATTAAATTAAATATATTAAAATCAAAATACTAAAAAACAATCAAACTAAAAATAAAAATAAAAATAAAAATATTAAACACATTAATTATTTGATTATATATATAATAATGGTAAAAATCATATAAATAATTTTATTGACAATATCTAAATAACTACAATAATTAACTACAATAATAATAATAATAATAATAATAATAATAATAATAATAATAATAATAATAATAATAATAATAATAATAATAATAATAATAATAATAATAATAATAATAATAAACAATATTAATAAATAATAAATAAAAATATATATAAAAATAAAAATAATAATCCATATTAATAAAAAATGATAAAATATAAATGATAATAATAAAATATGACAAATAATTAACATCAAATTTAATGATAAAAATGTTATATTAATAAAATAAATTTGATTAATCTAATTTTAATAATAATGATAATGATAATAATAATAATAATTATAATAATAATAATAATAATAATAATAATAATAATAAAAATAAAAATAATAATAATAAAACTAATGGGAAATATCTTTACCAAGATTCTAAAAATCAAGAACCGCTTTCAAGATTACATAGCATTTCATATGATAGTTCAACAATGCCTCAAAGCCTAAAACATTTGAGGAATCAAACCGCGCCGCCTTTAATGTTCAATAGATCAGCTTCTGTTAGATTACATGATACCGAAAACAAATGTAAAATATCTAAAATAAAATAAATAAATATATATATATATATATTTACTAATAAATACAATTTAAAATATTTAAAATAATAATTATTATTATTTAATTATTAATATATAATTGGATGGACAACAATAATAACAAATATAAATATATTATTATTTTTTTTATTCTTTACCAATTTATTATAAAATATTAAATTTTATTATTATTATTATTATTTTTATTATTATTTTTTTTTAATTTTAAACTTTATTAAACACTAAAATAACAATAATAACAATAATAACAATGATACAAAATAAAAAAAAATGATATATATATAGCCACAGTAGATAGTGTATGCTCACTAAAAAGTTTATTTGAAAAAAATGAATCTTCACCGACTACCCCTTTATCTCCTACCACTACTACATGTGATAGAATAGAATCATTAAAAAAAGAAATCCAACAAAATAATACAAGTACTAATGAAATATTGAATAGACCTTTATCAAAAAATGGATCCATAAGGATAAACAAAATGAATTCAGGAAATACGGATCCCTCAAATACTTCAAATAATACGGAAAAAATGGATAAAATTAATAAAATATTAAATGAAATTGATGAAAATTGGAATGAATTTGAAAAAACAAATTCGGAATTTATAAAACAAAATAGTTATTTATCGAGAAATCCTAGTGTAAATAGTTTTAGAGAAAAATTTGGTGATAATAAAGTTGAGATAAAAAGAGAAAGGAAATTAGCACTAGTACCAGGAGTAGGTGGACCACTAGGATTACCAGGAATAGGGGTATCAGGAGGAAATAATATGTCAAGTGAAGAAGCATTGAAAGAAGAAGAAATAAAAGAAGAAATAAACAAATGTGAAAAAGAAATGGACGAAATGTTACGTTGTCTTGAATCATTTATAAATAATTATTTTGATCGAAAGAATGAAACTATTAGTATGGAAAGTTCAATAGAATCATTTTTAGAAGAATATTCAATAGAAACTTCAGGAAAATCTACTTCTCAAGTAAAGATTAATTAAAAATTAAAAACAAAAAATGAAAATTAAATGATAAAAATTAAAAATTAATATAAAAAAGAATTTTAAATAATATATTATAAATTCTCATATATATATATTAATATATTAAGAACTCAATGTTAAAAACCTTTTTATTTACTATTTGTTTTTATACATTGTTATTAATTAAATAATTAAAACAGAAAGATGCAAAAGTTGGGATAAATAATATATTTAAGAAAAATTCAAATATCCAATCTAATAGTAATAATGTAATATGGATACGAGCAAATGTAAGTTTAAAAAATTATAAATAATTATTTATAAATGTATATCTCTATATTAAATTCTTTTTTTTTTTTTTTTTTTTTTTTTTTTGAAATATGAATGAATTATTAAATTTAAATATTATATTATTAATTTTAATAAAAACAATTTAAAATTCACGAATTAATATATTAAAATTTTTTAAATGTTAAAATCAAAATACTATAATAATAAATAAATTATATATAATATATAATATATAATATATAATAAATAATAAAAAATAAAAAATAAAAAATAAAAAATAAAAAATAAAATTGAATATTAATTATTAAATAATAAATATTAATTTGATGATAATTATTTTAGGACGATTTAAAATATGATAAGGTTAATGATAATCAAATTATTAAAAAACAAAATAGTAGTCATAAAAGATATTTAACCTCATCCTCATTACAAGATTATTTGAATATTGCCTTCGAAACCAGAATTGCTGATACAAGATCATTGGAAGATATAGTTAAATCAATAGATCAATTCTGTAGTGAAATAAATCATGGATGCGAATCCTGTAAGATTAATAAAAGTAGGCCTTTAATTGAACTACTGGCATCTCCATTAAAATTTCTTGTTGAAACATTAAATTCATTATTAACAAAAATAAGAGGAATCATCCACACTGTAAAATTAACAAAGCTTATTAACTTTTTAGTTTCAGTTGAAGATATACTGATTAAGGAAGGTTTTCAACATAATAGTGACGCTCAAGCTCAAGTAGAAAAAAATAATATATTACCTAATACTGTAAATATATATACATATAATTTTTTAAATTTATTAATTATAGTTAAAAATTTAAAAAAAAAAAATTTTTTTTTTTGATTTTTTTATATTTTCCAATTTTTTTTTTTTTTTTTTTTTTTTTTTAAATTTTTAACTGACAATTTTTTATAAAAAATTTTTAATTTTTAAAACCGTTATATATTAATACTAAATAATTATTTTAAAATAATAATTTTTTAATTAATATTTATAAAGTGTAAAACTCTAAAAGATTATTCAAATATTATATTATTAAAATATAAAAGACTGAAAAATAAGGTAATTTATATAGAAATAAATTTTGCTATTTTCATTTATTTTATAAATATTTCAGTTATAAATAAATAAAAAAAAAGAAATAAAAAAAAGTAATTATTCATTTATTGGTATTAAATATATAAATATATTATATAATAATATTTAAGATGAATGTATTCGAGAGGGATACTTTCAGAATAGAAATTATATCAAATTATGATGATGTTACTTTATCCTATAAAGATTGTGTTCTTGATAGAGTAAATGTTGACGCAAAATTATATAGAAATTCATTTCTTGATCAAGGTAATACATTAATTATTAAATTTTTTTAATTACTTTCATTGTTATTACTATTATGACTATAATAATTATTATTATTATTTATTGTAGCTTATTGGAAGTTATTGATAATAATAGTAATAGTAATATTAATATAAATTTCATGATATTTAATATTTTTATTTAAAATTAAGAACATAGAAATTATGTCGGTAATCAACCTTGCTTAGGGGGTCCATTTATTATATCTATTAAAAAATTAAAAAAGAGTCAAACTATCGATATCAAAACTGAAGATAATGCCGCCTATCAAGCTATTGTTAGAATAAAAGATGTATGTATTTTTATCAAAAAATTGATATTTTTTTTTATATTACATATATATATTATATATTACATATATATTGTTAATACAATATTAAAGTATATTATTACTTTTAAACTGTGATTTAATTTATTTTTTTTTATTTTTATATATTATCGTTTATTCATACTAATTAATTAATTTTAAATTTTTATTATCATTTTTGTTATTTTTTTCATTTTTTTAAATTAAAAAAAAAAAAAAAAAGCTTCCAGAAATAATTGTACTAATACCATCAGTAACAGTACGATCACAAGCAAAACTTCGTTCATCAACCTCGTGGAAATCAGTATTACAATCTATTCATCCTGAAATAAATGTTAACAGTGTATGCAAGATAAAAGAAAAAGATAAAACATTCCAAAAGAGGTTAATAGATTTAGATGAATTCCAGGTAAAATATTATATATATATATATATATATTTTTTTTTTAAAAAAAAAGATATATTTAGACATTATATAAAAAAATAAAAATAAAAAATTACTAATTTATTGTTTAAACTTTTTATAAAAATAACTTTATTTAAATAATTAGTGTGTTCATAAATTTAAATTTGGTATTTTATATGCAAAAGAAGGTCAAACTTCTGAAGAAGAAATGTTTAATAATGGTAAATAATTTTTCTATAGGATATAAAAAAAAATTAATAAAAATAATAATAATAAATAATATATATAAATTTTAATATATAAGTAATAATTATAAAAAAAATTAATACATTCTATTTCAAATTGAAATAATAATCTAAATAATTAGAAAAAGGAAGTAGAGCATTTTATGAGTTCCTATCCATTCTTGGTGATACAGTAGAATTAAAAAATTATTCTGGATATGCTGCTGGTTTAGATTGTCAATATGGTAATACTGGAAGTAGTACAGTAGTAACAAAAGTAAGAGTTCTTATATATATATATTTTATATTTATGTATATATTAATTTATGTATAATGTTTATAAAAATAAAATAGTGTAAATATTATTCTTAAAATATGTGAATATATTAATATATTTATATTTTCTATTAAAATATTTTTAATAGTGGAGAGATTATGAAGTAACATATCATGTATCCACAATGTTACCATATGATAAAGATGATAGACAACAAATTCAAAGGAAAAGACATATTGGAAATGGTATATCATTTAAAAAAAATTAAAATATAACTTTATAAGTTTAAAACATATATTTTTATTTTTTAAATTTTTTATTTTAAAATATATATATGTATATTTATAAATATAATTTATTAAATTTTATAAAATTTTATTAAAAAAATAACTTATTATTATTATTATTATTATTATTATTATTATTATTATTATTGTTATTATTATTATTATTATTTTTAAATTTTTTATGAAAAAACAAATATTCAAAAAACAAATATAAAAAAAAAAAAAGATATTGTATGTTTTATATTCTTGGATGGTAAAGCAAAATTTGATCCTGCTACAATTGTATCCCAATTTTTACATATATTTATTGTGGTTCAACCACTACAACCTGAAGAAAGTTTAGGCATAGGATATAGAGTAACGGTAGTATCAAAAACTGATGTTCCTATATTTGGACCTCCACTTCCTCCTTCAGGTATTTTCCATAATATTTCATCATTAAGAGATTTCCTTTTAGCTAAAAGTATTAATGGTGAAAATGCTGCCTATTTGGCACCAAAATTCTCTAAGCCTCAATTAAGAACACGTGGTGCTCTGATAGAAGATTTAGTAAAAGATTATTATGAAATATCCAATATTACTAATTCTTCTCTTTCCTTAAATAGTATGACCATTATAGGAACACCTTCATCCATTTCCCAATCTCCTACTAATTCTACCATAAAATCACTTGATGAAGGATTAGTAAATACTAATCGAAAAGGAACTAATCCTACCATAACCATCATTGAAGAAGATGATGACGTAACCCCCATAATGAAAAAAGCACATAGTGCCAATAACCTAAGTAGTAATGAGAATAGTGAAGCAAAATTAAATCGGTATGATTCGTATAATTCTTTTACAATGAAAATTGAAGACTCAAATTATTGTAAATTGAATAAATAAAAAAAAAGATATAGTGTATATTTATATATATATCAAATAAACAAAATGGTATTGAATAGAAAAAAATGACAATAAATTAATGATATAGAATGAAAAAAACCAATCAATAAAATATATATATAAAGAAAAAAAAATAGTGAATAAAAAATAATAAAAAATTTTAATATTAAGAAAACAGCAAATAAATAATAATAATAATAATAATAATAATAATAATAATAATAATAATAATAATAATAGATAAAGAGTTCATGATGAGAAAAAAATTAAAATTTTCAATATTTATATATTTATACTATAAAATTAAGTATACTAACATTATTTATAATATATAAATATATTTTTTTTTATTCTTTAAAAATTTATTAAATAAATTTAGTAATGCCTAAATCACGAACTTCCATATCCTCCGATAATGGTAATTCAATATAATAATTACTTATATATAATTTCTATCAATTTTTATTTTATTTCATTTTTTAATTTTTAGTTTTTGTTGTATTTTTTTTTTTATTAAGTAAAACTATATATTTAAACTAACTATCTTATTTTTTTTTAAAAAAAAATAGAAAAGAAAAAATCCCTAGGTTCATTAATATCAACAATAAGTAATATAGGAAAAGGAAAACCGCATACACCACATGTATAATCAAATAATAATATAGTAAAATTTAAAAAAAAAAAAAAAAAAAAAAAAAAAACTATTTATAAAAAAAAATATATATATATATATATATTAATATTATTATAATATATATAATTATTATGTAATAACTTTTTTTTTATATTTATTTACAAAATATTAGAAATACATATGTTAAGAGTTAATAAAATATAATAATAATAATAATAATAATAATAATAATAATAAAAAATAAAAATATAATATTTAATAATGACATTATTATCAACAAAAAAATTATACAAAAAAAAAAAAAAAAAAAAAAAAAAAAAACATATTTATAATATTAATATCTTTTATATAATTTTATCTAAATATTATTTATATTTTCTATGATTTATATAAATGATATTTTAGTAAATAAAATAAATTATATAAATATATAATATATATATTATTACTATTAAATTAAATAATACATTAAACTTTTTTCAAAAGTTTTTTATAATTATAGTTTTATTTTATTATATTTTAATTTTTTTTTTTTTTATTTAACAATAATTTATAAATTTAAAATTAAATAAAATATTATATGATAAGTTTTTTAAATTATACATAAAATTATAATTAATCTCATTTTCATTATTTATTTATTTTTTATTTTTCTTTTCTATATATTTATTTTCTATTTCTTTATTTTTTCTTTATTTCTTTATTTTTATGTTTTTAAATTACTATTACATTAACAAAAATTTAACAATATATATATATATATATATACATTTTTTTTAGTTGGATATAATTTTTTACATACAAAATAAATGCTATTAATTAACTATTATTTCTGTAAAAATACATTTAATTTTAAAATTTCTCTTATTATTTTATTTATTTTGCTTTAATTTATATAATAAATATATATATTTAAATTTAATTTTCTGTATTTAATATTATTGTTTAGTAGAACTTTTGAACTTATTTTTATTCTTTATTACATTTAATTTTCTATGATTAAATTTTTTTTTTTTTTTTTTTTTTTTTTTTTTTTTTTTTTTTTATTTTATTTTTTATTATTTTTTTTTATTTTACTTAATCTTTTATATACATTTTATTTTTTTATCTTTATCTTATATAATGTATTTTTTTTATTAAATGAATTACATAAAAATATTTTAATTTATTTAATAAAGCATCAAAAGCGTATTTTTTTAAAGTCTAAAAAAAAAAAAATTAGTGTTTAGTGGATCCAACACTCTCAATTTTAAAGATGTTATTTCTTTGTTTTATTATTTTAGATTAATGGTGATTATGTTACTACACTGAGTATGTGGTTTCCTGCATCAGCTTTTGGGTGTCGGCTACATCACACCGAAATTTTTTTAACTTTTGAACTTATTTTTATTCTTTATTGCATTAAATTTTCTATGGTTAATTAAAATTTATTTATTTTTAATTTTTATTATTTTTTGTTTTTACTTAATTTTTTACATACGTTTTATTATCTTTAAATTATATTAAATTATATAATGTATTTTTTTTTAAAAAATTAATACATAAAAATTAAATTATCTATTTAATAAAGTACTGGAAGTGTATTCTTAAGCGTATTCTTTTCTAAGTCTAAAAAAAAAAAAAAAAAAAAATTATGGTTTCATTATTAATATTATCTTTCAAATATATATATATACATGTATTATAAATATGTATATAAATATAATTTTTTTGCTAACTAGATAAATCTTTCTAGTTTCCTTTTTGGAAAATGATATCCATCACCCATACTAGGACAAATGAATAAATAATAATGAAAATTTTAAATTAGTCAATAATGAAATTATTAAAGGTATTTAATTTTTATATTTAAATATTAAAATAACCATAAAATTAAAATTATGGAAAAGAAAAAAAAAAATAATAATAAAATAAAAAATATATATATATATATTTCAAATTTACCTTGATGGTACTGGAATAAACCAACGTTTAGGACTTCTACCAAAAACTTGATAAAAATTTTTTAATTTACCAATATTATAGGGATTATGTAAAATACTTTTAGGTATATTTTTAGTACTTGGCGATACAAATTTATAGGATAGTTTTCCTAATTCATCATAAGAATTAATTTTTGATTGTAGTTCCTTTTTCTTTTTTTCAAGTTCTTTTCTTTTTTTATTAATATTGCTAGCTGAGGGAAATTTTACAATAAATTCTTCTAATTCTTTAATCTCATTTTTTATTTTATTAATTTTTCTTTTATAGGTATCTCTACGGAAATTATAGCGATATCTTTGAATTCTTCTGTGTTTATCAAAAAATTCTAGGGTAGTAGAATTTTTTAATAAATTTCCATGAAAATGAGATAAAAACATACAGGATACTGAAAAACCAAATATAAAAGAAAAAAAAATATGAATTATCCAAAGTTGTTTGTAAGTTGGAAGACGTAAAAAAATTTCATATATCTATACAGAAAATTTATTATAAAAAAAATAGATAATAAAAATAAATAAAAAAAAAAAGAATTAATTAATTAATAATGATTTAATATAAATTTATAAATTTAGTTTTTAAAGAAGTTTACAGTTTCATTAAAAAAAAATTAAATAAAAATAAAAATAAAATAAAAATAAATAAATAAATAAATAAATAAATAATAACACTAAATATATATTTTAATTTTGTTAACATATAATTTACTTTATCATTAGATTGGAAAAGGAGGATAAAAGATATTAAAATTGTTATATATTGGAATAAAATATAAATTGACCCATAAAAAAGGAAAAGAATGAAATATTTATAATTATAGAAACCTACACAATTACCAATCCTAAAAGTTTGATTTTGTATTTTATCATGATATTTTATTTTTTAAAATATAAAAAATTAATGATTATAATTAGTTACTCAATGTAATAGGAAAAATTAGATTAATATTATATATATATATATATATTTACCATGGACAATGGCTAAAGTATTTGTTTTTGTTTTTAAAAAAGAAATAAAATGAATATTTTATATATAATTATTTTAATATATCAAACTATAATTTCAATTTTCAATTTATTGATTTCTTATTTATATTTATTATTTATATATAAAATAAAATAAAAAAATTATTAAATTCGTACTGATCCATTTTCAAAATGCATCTAAATAATATTTAATGCCAATAGAAAAAAAAAGTAAAAAAAAAAAATAAGAAACAAAATAAAATAATAGAAAAAATGAAAAATAAATAAATAAATAAATAAATAAAATTAGTATGTCCTTTTTTCAAAATCTTATTTATTTAATATCTATCTCTATATACCTTTTACATATTGAACAATGATGAGTTCTGCAAATTTTAATATTTAAATCAATTTATTATTTATTATATAATTAATCAATATTTTTTTAAATAACATTGTAATCCACAATCCAATATAAATAAATAAAGTTTTAAAATTAATTATTTAAAAAAAAAAGTTTATAAATACATATGAAATAATTTTTATTTATAATTTTTATTCAATATAATTCATATTTAAAAATAATCTATTTTATGTACTACCTTTCTGGTTTAAATCCAAAGCACTTTTTACAAACAAAATTATTTTTTTGGTCTTCTTTTTCATTATTTCGCTTAGTATTAATAGATTGTCTTTCCACTTCATAAGAATTATAGAAATAATTATTATTTTCATTATTATTATTATTATGTAGTTTTTGCATATTTCTTTCTATTATACTATCATTATCAATATCAATACTAATTTGATCAAATTTATTAACAGTATGTAATGTATCTCCATTTTCTAAATCAGGTTTTTGCATT
The DNA here is from genome assembly GCA_016946835.1 of Neocallimastix lanati (nom. inval.). Lineage (NCBI taxonomy): Eukaryota > Fungi > Neocallimastigomycota > Neocallimastigomycetes > Neocallimastigales > Neocallimastigaceae > Neocallimastix > Neocallimastix lanati (nom. inval.). The sequence continues at coordinate 1,489,864 of JACVTC010000004.1, read as the reverse complement.
AAAAATGTATCGAAAACTACAGCTTGTTCTTTTCTTGTAGGATTACTATTTAATGAATTGATTAAAGTTTCTGTCGATCCATCATACTGTCCATTAGTATTAGAAGTAGATGAAATTTCCATTAATGGTATACCAATTGAATAATTATTATTTTCATTGGATTTATTATTTAGAGTAGCTGTAGATATTTGATGATCATTAGTATTATCAGCAGTAAGATTACAATTAATATAATCATTGTCTAATTTTTCTTCTTTCTTTAATAAAGCACCCGTTGATACATGAGAGTTATCTGAACATGAAGATTCAATTAAATTTCTTAATTCACTCGATTCGAGAGATGAATAATAAGAAGTCAATTCAGCATCTGATATAATATTTACAGCATCCTATATATTTTTAATTTTATTAATGATTTTTAAAATAAAAATAAAATAATAAATGAATATGTATTAACCACCAAAAAAGAAAAAAAAAAAAAATGAAAAAATATATATATAAATATTATTTTGTTTTTAAATGCTTTTTTTATAATTTGACAAAAATATTAGAATTAATACTCTTGATGGACTTCCTGGATCTGTATTTGTGACCATATAATAACAATAAACAAAAAACACTAGTAAAATATTGTATATAATTAAATATATAATACTTTGTATTATATGACCCTCAAAAATTAAAGATACTATTATGAATTTTTTTTAAATTAGTATTAAAAAGTAATTAAAAAAAATAATTTTTTTTTTTAATATCTTTTTTTTTTTTTTTTTTTTCCTTATAATTATAATAAATATATAAATATAAATGGATAATTTTGCTATATTATATATAATAACTTTGTATTAAACAAAAAATAATAGTACTTACAACAAAAATTAAAATTATAATCAATAAATGAGGCAATGACTAATCCATATACCATAAAAATTGGAAAATATTCTATAAGATTTTTCCTTTTATTCATTTTTTTTTTTTTTTTTTTTTTTTTTTTTTTTATAATAAAGTTATAAATATATATTATTAATTTCAAAAATTTTTTGAGATATTATTTTATTTTATTTTGTTTAATTTTTTTTAATTATGTTTTGTTTTCTTTCTTGTTTATTTGTTTGTTTGTTTTATTTTTTAATGAAGAATTATAAAAATAAATATATTATTGAATTTGCTATATAAATTCTATTACATATGTTGATTTAATGATAGTTTGATATAAATGTATTATTAATTTTTAAAATATATTAATAAAAATATTTTTAAGATTTTATATTAATATTTTTATATAGTTTTAATTTTCTTTTATGATATCTTTGATAATAATAATAATATATTTATATATAATTTAAATTTTCAAAATAAATGGTTATATTATATTATTATTATAAAATTTACTATTCAATATTTAATATCTATTTTTAATTTAAAAACTTTTATTTTATTTTCTGTTTTTTGTTTTCTTTTTTCTTTTTAATTTGTTTTGACAAATAGAAATAATAATAGTAATAATAATATATATTTGTTTAAATATTTTCAAATGGATTTTACAAACATTATTAAAATGTTATAATGCTTATTAACAATTATTTAAATATCTAAATAATCATATATTTTTTAATAAAAATATATAGTATTTTAAATTATTTTAAAATAAAAAGATAATAATAACATTCTATATCAAGATTAAAAAATTAATAATAATAAAATGATTTCATTTTTAAGCTTTTTTAACCTTTTAAAAAAAAATAAAGCCAAAATAAAGAAAAAAAAGATTAGTAAATGATTTTTTTAAGAAATTAAAAATTTTAAAAATTTAAAAATTCAAAAACTTTAAAAAAAAATAAAAAATAAAATAAAAAAAAAAAAAAAGTAAAAAAAAGTAATTTTAATATATTAAAATATTTAATAATATTAAATATTTAATAAAAAATACTATATTATTAATGTTTATTAATAATTAAAGTTTTTAATTTTAAGATGATGGTAACTCTTTATTTTAAATTGTGTAACCTTAAATTAATATAAATTTTGTTAAAAAAAAAAAAAAAAAACTATAAAACTTATTCAAAATAATAATAATAAAATAAAGGTAAAAAAAAAAAATTAAACATCAATTATATATTATAAAAAAAAGGCCGATATTCTTTTAAATATTGAAATATTATGAATTGTAAAAATATATATGTATATTCATATATTTATTTTATAAAAATATTTTAATTAAAAATAAAAGATTAAATTTTACAACTATTTTTATATATATTTCAGATTTTATACTTTTATTTTTAAATTTTATATTTTTATTAGTATTTGTTTCAATTTAAAAAGTATTAATTGGAAAATTAAAATGATATTAATTTACAAATAATATTAACCATTACCATAATTAAATGTACTTTTAAATATAAAGGAATTTCTTCAATAGAAACTATACATATGAAACTAATTTTTAAACCAAAAAAAAAATTTTTTAATATTAAAAAATATTAAGTAAAAAAAAAAAAAAAGTAATTTGTCTAAAAATAAAACATCATTTTATTTGAAATTGTGAAAAGATTAATGATAAATATTTTATGATTATCCTTCTTTTATTTAATAAATACCTAAAAAAATTTTTTTAAATATTAAATTAAGTATTAATTATTAAATTTTAAATCATTATTTATTAAATTTTTCATATTTATACTATAATATACATATGTAATATCTGTATAATAAAAATAATAATAAAATCATTCGCAGAATAAAAAATGATAAAAAATACAATAATAGCTATAATAATAAAATAATAAATAAATATTACATAAATTCTGATATTTTTTTATTTATATTCTATATTTAATAATAATAGAAAAATTTATAAAAAATTATTGTAATTTACAATTAAACTTGCCACCGCAATATAAAGCACAAAGAAAAAAAATTAATTTATGTAGTACCATATAAAAGATCATATTAAAAAAAAAATTTTTAATTTAAAAAAATTTTTTTTTTCCTTATATATAAATAAAAATAAATTTATTATTGATAACAGTTACTATTTTCCTCCTTAATTATTTATGATAAAAATTAACGAATTGATGAATATAATTAGTAATTAAAAAGAAATTTTAAAATTGAAAGTAAATTTCTTTTAATTATTAATTATATTTATTAAGTATAACTGTATAGTTCAAAAATTAAATCTTACAATTAAAATAATAATACGACATTAATTAAAAATAAATATTAATAAACCTTAAAATTATTAAAAAAAAAAAAAAAAAATAAAAATAAAAAATAAAAAAAAATAAAATAAAATAATAGTAATAATAACAATAACAATAGTAATAAATAAAATAAATTACGAAAACATTATAATTATTCCTAATTTCACTATATATACCAAATTTTAGGAATATTAAAACAAATATTTTTTTAATAATAAAATAATCAATATTTTTTTATTAATTTATTTATTTATTTATTATATATACCATAATCTATAAACAATATTATTAATAATAATAAACTTATAGAAAGATTCAATCAAATTTATTAAAATAAATTAATTATTCTTTTCCATCATAATAAAAAAAAAAAAAAACTTAGAAATAAATTCATTAAACAAAATAAACATACAGAAAAAAAAAAAAAAAAAAAAAAGAAAGAAGAAAAGAAATTATTAATATATCTAAAGTACTAAAATTTTATATCTATTCTATCTATTAAGAAGGCTTATATATATATATATTTATATGAATAAATAAAAATAAATATAATAAAAATGAATACAATAACCAAGAAAAAAATATTATCTCCAATTGTTGAAATAATATCAGAATTAATAATATTAAATGAAGAAGTTACAGAGAATAATTCAGATTTTCCGGATATAACAAATTTTGCAAATGCAGTATCAAAACAAATCGAACAAGTTGTAAAAGTTGGCTATACTTATATGAATAGTATAAAAGAAGATGTTATACTACAACAAAAAATGCCTGAAGGCTGCAACGAAGGTTGATTTTCAATAAAAAATATATATATATTTATAAATGATAATTATTAATTTTTTAATTTTATTTATTTTATTTATATATATATTTATAATCATAACCTTTTTTTAAATATTTTTTTTTTTTCTAATTTTTATATATATTATTATCGTTTTATATATAATATAATTCAATTATAATTTATGTTAATATATATGATATTCAATACTATATTAAATACAAAAATTACAATGTATATTTATTTTGAATTAAAATTAAATTTAAATTTCATTATTGAAAAAAAAATATTATTATTTTTTTTTTTTTTAATTTTTATTTTATATTATTAAGTAATGGAAGCCTCAAAATTATTACTTCAATCAGCTGAATTATTAAAGCAGGATACAAAAAGTAAAGAAGGTCGAGATATGCTTGTAGTAGCAATTCAAACAATATTATCAGGAATAACTAATGTTCTAGACATTTATGATGAAACTGAAATTCGAAAAATTAAAGCAATATCTCAATATATACGTGAACTTATTGATTCAACAAATCAAGAAAAATCCGTACAGGATTCTATTTCTACATTACGACAACTTTCTCAGTGCTCTATGGCGTTAGCTGCTCAAGTAAATAATAGAATACCTGAACTTTTATCACATCAATCTCAACTTCGTTTACGTATATCTGTTAATACCATATCTAAAATTACGCCTTTGCTTTTAAATTCCTACAAAGCTATTCTTAAAAATTTTGATTCGGATAGTATAACTACTTCAAAATGTATAATTTGTAATATTTTAAAGAGAACTTGTCAAGATATTGATAATATTGTTAGTGATGACGATTCAAAAACCATAGAAACTTCAAAAGTAAAAAAGAATAATCTTTTTTTTTTTTTTAAATTTTTTTTATATGATATTATTTATTATTATTGTTATTTATTATTATTATTATTATTATTATTATTATTATTATAATAATATCTATTTTTTTTTTTTTTTTTTTATTCTATCTATAATATATTAATTTTTTTTTTTTTTTTTTTTTTTTTTTTTTTTTTTTTCATTGATTTATTTAATTAAATTACATGTATATGTATAAACAAATATTTTTTTTTTTTTTTGTTAAATACATTATTTCAATAATTATAAAAATAAATAAGGGAGGATCATTGACTCAAATGATGGAAAATGTACATAATTATCAATATATATTTCAACAATTACATTCTAAAAAACAATATAAAAATGCTTTTGATTTATTAGAAAAGTATTTATCTAGTTATAATTCAGTATTAAATTATATAAAAGGTAAAATAATTCTATAAATGAACTATTTTTGTTACTGTTACTATTGTTATAATTATTAATATTATTATTGACGTGATTAATAATAATATTATTGTTGATATATATAAATTTATATATATATATATTCATATTCAACATATATTTATATTTATATTTATATTTATATTTATATTAATATTATATTTATATTTATATTTATTTATTATTATTTATTATTATTTATTATTAAATAAAAAAAGAACAACTTCCAATTATATATGACCCAAATCAAAAACAAAATATTAGTGCTACAATTGGATTATTAAAAAGAAAAGAAGTAGATTTTATAGATCTAATAAAAAATTGTCAAAATAGTAATTATCCTTATTCATTAAGAAATCAATTAGTAGCTGAATTAGAATATCGTACGGAATATCTACTTTATCTTAAAGATTTATTTAATAAATGTGTAATATCCTCTATTGTTGTAATTTCAGATGAAATGGCTAATTCCACTAATATGGATTCTCTTTTTGGAAGTTTTGTAAGTGAAGCCAAAGCAGGAACATTAAAGGAAGCCACTTTACAACCTTATCATGAACAACAACTTCAACTCTATATCGAAAGTCAAAAGGAAATGCAATATTTAAAAAAATATAAAGATACAAATATCAATAATAAAAATAACAATGGAAATGAAAATGAATCAATAATGGAATTAATTCATAATATTAATAAAACAATACCAGGAATAACCGAAGAAGAAGAAGATTATCCCATAGTCCATGCTTTAAAAATTTATAAAAATCAATTTATTTTTATATTAGAACGTGTTGTTAATTTACTCTCAAATGAAAATTTACAAATTCATAAAGATGTTATTTTTAAAAAAGTAAGTATTATTGGTCAATTTTATCCTCTTCTCTTAAAGACGAGTTATGCTATCGGTCAGCATAAGGAAGAAAGCAATTTTAATTTATTTTATGATAATATAATTAATACATGGGAATATCTTGTCAATGACGTGAAGTCCTATATTATTAATCAAGAAGGAGTATTTTCGATGAAAGATCTTCTTGACAGTTCAAGTAAAGAATTTATTTTATTAATTTATTTATTATATATAATATATTTTTTATATTTATTATATTTGTTATATTTATTTATATAATTTAATCATTTATTTAATTGTATAAATTCTTTTTTATTTATTTATTTATTTATTTAATAATTTTGTAAATATATATATAACCCGAGTATAATTTATGTTAATAAATTTATACTAATAATATAATTTTATTTATTTAATTATTTGTTAGGTTTAAATATTAATGGACATATTAAGGCACTCTGTAAAAATGAAGATAATAATATTGAAGATTTACCTGTAGAATATAAATCAATCTTAGCTACAGTAAATCAATTAATTGATATTTCAAAGAATGAATGTATCAATACTGAGGATAATTCCTATCGTGATCGATTGAAAAAATCAATTAAAGAAATAAAAAATGGTAAGATTTTTTATATATATGTCATATTTATTTTTTATTTAATACATCATATATTATTAATTATTATTCATAAATATATATTATTAAACATAAATTATTTAAATATTAAAATAATACATATAAATACTTAATTATAAATATACTAATTCTTAAATTTAAATAAATAATATTTTTATATAAATTTATATTCTTTTTTTTTTTTTTAAAAATATATATATAATTTAAATACTATAAAAAAAAAAATAATAAAATAAAATAAAATAAAATAAATAAAAAAATAAATATTAAGAAATGAAATTTATTGGTAAAAATATGAATAACCGTGAAATTAAGGATTCTACTAGAGAAACCTTTGAAAAATTAAATGAAGCTATTAGTACAAGTTCAGGAGATACCTCCAGACTTATATCCGATATGACTTTTGCTGATCTTAGTCAAATGCCATTACCTACTCAACAAAGAGATGAATTAGAAAGATTAAAATTTTCAGAAATTAAAAATCGTTTAACTAAATTAAAAAAAGAGGTTGAAACCTTGGATCAAATTATTCGTATTAATCGTCGATATGCCATTTCTAAAGAACTTCCACCTACTCCACCTTCAGCAATGAAACGGTCTTCTCAAACCGATTATTTACTTAACCCAAGTTCTTTAGCCTTAAATAGTAATAATAAAGGAGGTAAAAGTAAAGGTCATAAATCCCCATTATCATCATCATCATCATTATCCTCTCTTTCCCCCTTATCTCCACGTTCTCCGATTTCAACTACTACTCGTCCTAATCTACGTCAAAATTCTTTAAACTCTTCTACCACCTCCAATATCTCCTCCACCAGTAATACAAGTTTCAGTGTTAATAATTTGAGTTTTATTTATCAATCACCATTAGCTGATAGTAATCTCATTGTACAACCATTAAATAAAGATGAAGCTACCAATAATCCAATTAAAGTAATATAAACTTTTTTATTTATTATTATTATTTTTATTTCTATTACTATTATTATTATTATTATTATTATTATTTTATTTTTATTTCTATTATTATTATTATTATTATTATTATTATTTTATTTTTATTTCTATTATTATTATTATTATTATTATTATTTTATTTTTATTTCTATTATTATTATTATTATTATTATTATTATTATTATTTTATTTTTATTATTATTTTTATTTTTATTATTATTATTATTATTATTATTATTATTTTTATTATTTTTTTTTATAATAATATTTATATTAAATATAAAATAATATAAAATAATTATATATATATATATATAATTATTATATAATTATTTTTTATTTATTAGCATATTTATTTATTGACTGATTTATACTAACATACTAACTTATATAATATAAAAATATAATATATATTTATATATTTAAAAAAAAATAAAATAAAATAAAAAAAAAAAAAAAAAAAAAAAAAAAAAAAAAAAAAAAAAAAAAAAGACTGTCGCTTATGATTTGAAATTAGCAGCATCAAAATGGAAACAAGAAAATAATCCAATTATTGATAAGGCTAATGTCATTGCGCAAAAATTAGATGAACTTTCCTACTACAATCAAATTATTCGTAGTAAACCTCAAGCAAAAAAAATGTTAATTCGTACTGCACAAGAAATGATGGATTGTGTTAAAATTTTAAACTATGCTCAAAAAATTAGTGAAACTTGCACCGATAAACGACTTAAACATCAACTGCTTAATACAGTAGAACGTATTAATACGATAGGACAGCAACTTAAAGTAGTAGTAGCCGTTAAATCTGGTAGTCGATTTGATATGGATGGGGATAAACAATTAGTGATATGTGCCAGTAATTTAGTAGAAGCGATTAAGAGTTTATTGCGTGATTCAGAAGCAGCACTTCTTCGTTCCAATTATGTAGAAGAAGAAGAAGAAGAAAAAAATAAAGGAAAAGAAAAAGAAAAAGAAAAAGAAATTATGAAAGAAAAGAAAATTATATCTGATATGGCTAAACAAATGGAAAAAGCTATAAATATTCAAAAGAAGGAAGAAGAAGAAAAGGAAAAAATAAAAAAAAGAATAGCTGATAATGAAAGAAAAAACAATGAAAGAGAAGGACAAAACGAAGAACAAGAAGTAAAAAAAGAAGTACAAAGAGAAGAAGAAGAGGAAGAGGAAGAAGAAGAGAAGGAAGAACTTAAGAAAAAAGAACAAGAAAGAATAGAAAAGGAAGAACGAATTAGAAAAGCTATAGAGCAACAAAAAGCATTAGAATTGCAAGAAAGGGAATCATTTTTACCAATAACTAAAGAGGAAGAGGAGAAAGCAGAAGAAGATTTCTTTTTCTACTCCAATAATAAAATATTACCTGATGAACTTTTAAATGAGGAAGAGGAGGAAGAAACCTCAGAATTATAGAAGAAAATAATAATAAAATAAAAATAAAAAAAAAATTTTTTTTTTTAAAATTAAACCTATTAATTAATAATTTATACAAAAAAAAAAAATAAAAAATAAAAAATAAGAAAATAAAAAAATAAAAAATAAAAAATTAAAAAATTAAAAAATTAAAAAATAAAAAATAGAAAATAAAAAATAGAAATAAAATAAAAAATAAAAAATAAAATAAGAAATAAAAATAAGATAAAAAATAAAAAATAAAAAATAAATAAATATATTATTATTACAATATTAGATATTTATTTAATTTATTATAATTTTTTTTTTTTATTTTTTATTTTTATTTTTAAATTTATATATTGTTATATATTCAATATAAAATAATCAATCCAGTATACTCTACTAATAAACATTAAATTTTATTTACCGATTAAAAAAAAAAAAAAAAAAAAAAAAAAAAAAAAGACATAATTTCAATCTTTATTTTATATATTTTAAATAAATTTTATTTCTGGTCTAAAAAAAAAAAAAAATATAATAATAGTTAACAATAATGATATTAATAATAATAATGATTATGTAAACTTTTAATTTGAATAAAAAATATATATATATATTTTAATATTTTTAATTCGGTTTTTTTTTTTATTTATTTATTTATTTTTTATTTTTTATTTTTTATTATTTTATTTTACTGAAACTTTATTTATATAAAATTAAATAAAAAAAAAAATATCATGTATATTTCATTTTAAACTTTTAAAGTCTACTTTAATTAATATAAATTCAATATAACTCCAGTATTTATAATTATGGTCACAATAAATAAAATAATAAATAAAAAGTAAATACCTACTTAATTTAATACGTTTAATATTTATGAATTATTATTTTTTTTTTAGAAAATATAGAAAATATTTATTTATATATATTAATATAAAAAAAAATTTAAAAAAATTATAAAAAAAAAAACCTAAAATATATAACAAATTGAATTTTTTTTTTATAGAATATGCTATAATTAATATACTATTAATAATTATTTGTTTTAAAAAAAAAATGAATTTCTCAAAAAAAAAAAAAAAATGTGGAATAATAAAAAAAAAAAATTTTTTTTTTATGGAATTATGAAGTTAATATGGATTAATTAATGATTTTAACAGATACAGTTATAAAAGATATATATAGAAATATAATTTCTAATAAACAAACTTTTAACTGAATAAATAGTAAATATTAATATTACAAAGAATAAAACATTTATATATATATAAATAACATATGAAAAGCCTAAATAATCCATAAATTGTTATAAACATATGAAAGACATATATACAAAATATTAATTATATATATTAAAAAGCGATAAGAAAAATCAAATATAAAAATTAATAATTTATTATTTTAATCTAAACAAATCTGATTTTATGAATAACAAGAAAAAAATTTGTTTTCTTTAATATTTAAAATTTTTTATGTATTATATTATCATTATTTTACTTGTATATCTATAAAAAAAATAATAATAATAATAATTTGAAAATCAATTTCTACATTTAAAAATAATAATAATAATAATAATAATAATAATAATAATAATAATAATAATAATAATAATAATAATAATAATAATAATAATAATAATAATAATAATAATAATAATAATAATAATAATAATAATAATAATAATAATAATAATAATAAAAATATTTCATCTTTAACTAAATTTTCTTTATTAACAATGTCATATTTAAATTTATTTAATCATTATTATCATTGATATTGGTATTGGTTAATATAATGATATATATATAATAAATGTTTCATTAATTATTTTTTTTTTTTATTAATAAAAAAAAAAAAAAATCCACAAAAGATTTACGTATTTATTTTCGATAAATTATTTTTTGTATCCTACTTAAATATTAATAATTTTACTTTAAAAAAAAAATGTATATGAAACTATGAAACACAATTTAAAAATATTTGATTGATTATGGATGAGGTTTATCTTTAAATAAATATTTATTTATTTATTTAATATTATTATTATCTTTTTGTTTTTTTTTTCTTCTTCCACTTAATGTATTATTATTACTACTTTACCATTATTATTACAAAAATTAATACTACTTTATTTTATTATTTTATTAATATGTATTATTAATTATTTTTTGGTTTTTTTTATATTTTTTTTTTTAAAAAAAAATTTCAATCTTTGTTATTAATTATTATACATTATTTATTATTTATTATTTATTATTTATATATTAATTATTTTTATATTATTTAATACTATTATTACTATTGCTAATTAAAATTAAATTAAATTTGTACTTTGTAATACATTCATTTCAAGTCTTCCCATTGGTTGATTTTCATTATAGTTTAATGATTAATCAATCTAATTCATGTTTTGAATCTTTAAACTTTAAATGTTTTGAGTTTTAACAAATGCTATTAAATAATTCAATGTACGAATAACAATTAATAAATGAATTAAAATTATAATTAATGTATGAATAATTATTAAAGTTTGACCTAAATAATATATATATATATAAACAAACAAATGTATAATAAATTAATTTATAAATTAATTAATTAAATAAATGAACAAAAGTAAATAAATAAATATATAAATAAATAATTAATTAATTAATGAATTATATATGAATGATAGTTAATAGTAATGATTAATAATTATTGTATAAATGTTAAATAATGAATGAAAGATGTAAACGTATATATGAAACGTGTTTCTGCTACTGAACTTCTTCATACCTATATAAATTATGTAAAGAGAATTGAATGAATTTATTTATAATGTATTTAAACCGATGATAAAAAGTTTCTTATATTTTCATTTTGTATATTATCCAGAATATATTGAAATAACTCATCAGTGCAAATTTTTAATAATTTATCTATTTAAATAATGCAGAATAATAATAGTTTTTCTAAAAGTAATATCTGTTAAGTTAAAAAAAAAATCAAATGAAAGATGAATTACGTATCACAGAATTTTAAAATGATTATTATTATTAATGTTATAATGATTTTTTTTAATTATTATTTTTTTAATTATTATTTTTTTTATTATTATTATTTTATTTTCATTTATAATGTTTATTTACTAATATTTATTTTTATTATATTATTATTACTATTATTATTATTTATTTTTAATACTTATTATTACTACTTTTTGGTATTATTATTATTCAATGCTCTTACATGTCCAACAATTGACTAAGCCTTATATATAAATGGAATCAATATTAAATATATAAAAATTTTTTATTATATTAATAAATAAAATAAATAACTTTTAATAAATAGTATTAGATATATATATAATATATATATAGAATAAAATAATAAATTAGATTGTCATCAATACGATTAGATTAGAATAAAATTATATATATATGTTATATATATATAAAATATATATTATATATTATTTATCTTTAATCATAAAAAAAAAATATGAAAAAAAAATTTTTGTCACACTTTTCTTTTTTTTTTTTTTTTTTTTTTTTTAAATGGATATCAAACTTAATTTAATTTCCCTTTAAAGAAAGTTTATAGTATTTTTTTATTATTTATTTTTTTAAAAATGAAAGTTTATTTACAATACTAATATATTATCAATAGTAAAATAAATAATAAAAAATAATACATTTTAATATATTGTTAATAAAAAAAAAAAAGAATATACAATAAGAAAAATTATATTAAAATTTACTTTTCGTTTCAGATTAATTACATTTCATTTGTATTTTAATGTAAACATTAAATTATACTACATTTTTTTATATTATTTCCATATTTTAATATATGATTTGATATAAATACTATATTTAAAAAATGCATTTAAAATATATATTACACTAGATTATTTAATATATTATTTTTCTATATGTATAAAATTTATCATAAAATGCTAATATTTTAATATAATTTTCTTCTATTTATTTAGATTTAATAATTATAATAATATATAATTTTATATATTTATTATATTATAGATGATTTAAAACATTAATATATTTAATATAAAAAATATATTTTTTAATATATTCTATTTATTAATTATTAACATATTATTATTTTTTTTTGTAAAGTTTAATAATAATTAAAATTTATATTATTAAAGTTCATGTTGAAATGATTTTATCTTTTTATAATATTAAAAAAAAAAAAAAAAAAACAACCTATGAAATTTAAACAATTAAATTAAATATTAATTTATATTTTTAAAAATAATAAATAAAAAAAAAGGTATATAAACAATATAATTTCTTAACATTGAAATTTTATACATATATAAAAAAAAATATAAATTTTTTTAATAAATATTAAATAGAGAAAATGAAATTCAACTACGTTTTATTAGCTGCCGCTGCTGCTTTAGCTGTTTCTGCCGAAACCGCCGAAGGTATATTAAAGAATAATAAATAAAAAGAAAAAATAAAATTCTATAAAAATAAATTAAAATAAAATATGAAGTTATTAATGAATTCTAAAATGTTAATAAAATCACAATTTTGAACTTAATAAAATATAAATAGAATGTGTTAAGTCCAAGAACTGTGGTGATGATGTTGTTTGTATCGCTCACTGTTTCAATGTTCCAGCTCCAACTGTTCAACAAGTTAACAATGTTGAATCTTGTATTAGTAAGTGTGATGGTTCTATCAGCTGTTACAACAACTGTATTGATACTGAATTCTTAGGTGCTGGTTCTGGTGCTGCTGCTGCTGCCGCTGGTGCCGCTGCTGGTACTGCTACTGATGCCGCTAATACTGCCGCTAATGCTGCCAATGGTGCTGCTGCCACTGCCACCGAAGCTGCTGGAGCTGCTGCTACTAGCGCTGTTAATGCTGCTAACAACACTGTCGTTGCTGCTAACAATACTGCTAACGCCGTTAACAACACTGCCAATGCTACTGTCAGTGCTGCTTCCCCACGTACTGCTATTACCGGTTTAGTTGGTCTCGTTTGCTCTACTCTTTACTTCCTTTTCTAAATTATTTAAAATGAAATAAATTTAGAAAAAAAGAAGAAAGAAAAAAAATAATACGATGTTCATTGATGAAATTAAATTGACTAACAAGCTAAAAACGTTTATAATTAAATTATTTATTTATAGAAAATGATAAAAATATTATTTAATTAGATATAGAATTATATATTAATGGAATTTATATATAATTATATATCGGAAATTATATACAATATTTATTAAAAAAAGTATAAATATTTAAAAGTTCAAATAAGCGAATAAACAAGCAATCATTATTTTATTTTATTTCTTTAAATAACTAAAGAAAAAAAAATAAAAGATAATAATAATTGAATAAATATATAATTAAAAAAAAAAAAAAAAAAAAATAAAAAAAAATAAATTAATAAAAAAAAATAAAAATAAAATGAAAGAAAAAAAAAATAAAAAAATTAAATAAAGAAATAATTATTTAAAAAATAAAAAAGAAAGTAAAAATAATAGTGTTAATACTTGTTTGGTAAATTTTATATTAATACTTGTTTTGCTTAGTAAATTTTATTTATTTATTTATTATTTTTTTTTTTTTTTTAAATTTTATTGTGTATGGATTTAAAATTATCAAATTATTATTTATTAAAGATCATAATTTTGTATCTTAAAATTATGATTAACATTGCGAAGTCAAAGTTAATTATTATACTTCAGTATAATAATGCCCTTGTGAAGTCTTACAAATATTAATTAAATGAAACTAGAATATATTATACCATTATTTTATTTTTATTTTGTGTTTTATTTTTTGTTTATTTTTTTATCTTATATGACGATATTATAGAACGTTACTGGAAATCAGTTTCCAGATTTCAAGGTATTAAAGGTCAAAACTACGATAGTAACAAGTTCTCAAACAATAAAGCTATAATAATGCTTAGCTTAAAATATCCCCAATTCAACTTAGGATTTTCGTGGATTATACGTTTACGCTGTGGTTATAAATACAATACTACTATTGCTATTAGAATGGGTAGAGTTTCAGAAGATTGTCCAAAGTCCTGCCCATGTTGTGGTGAAGGTAATCAATCTTTTGAACATTGGATTTTTAAATGCGATGCTCTTGCATCTTTTAGATGGAATTCTTTAAATTTCATCGATGATCTCTATGTTTTATTCCTTAGGAAGATTAGAGCGTTTAATCCTCTTTCTTCCTATGACTCTATTTCTGATTTTGAAGATTATATCAATCATTATATATACTTGTTCCTTCTTGGTGGGACTTTAGTTTTAAATGAACTACATTTCGATAGTGGGGAACAGAGACATTTAAATGAACTACTTTTCAAAGGTTCATCTGAGTCACCTGTTCCAAAAATTGTGGGCTTGGCGGAATTCTTAACAAATGCAATACCTATCATAAGTAGTTCGTTTGAGCTATTATTTGATAGGTATTGCAAAATATCAAACTTAACCAAGAGCGTCGACGTCGTACTGATAAGGCATAATGAAAATACAGGATTATCATCTATTACTACGAAGGGTGATTCTCGCCCTAGTAGCTCAATAAATGATGAATCCGGGGAGAGTTTAGTGGACACCACACTATCTATTTTAAGGATGTTACTTCTAAATTTTATTTCTTTTTTATTTGATAGGAAGGGTAAAATTCCCGCATAGTACAACTTGCCGAAATACATAGTATTTTCGAGCTTTTTTATTTTTTATTTTTTATTTTTTAATTTTTTATTTTTTAATTTCTAATGTACTTTTCACCTACATGTATTTTTTAAAATAAAATTTAATAAAGTTTTTGGAAGTGTATTCTCTTCCCTGTCTAAAAAAAAAAAAAAAAAAAAAAAAAAATTTTTTTATCTTTTTTTTTTTATTATTATTTTATTACATGTATTTTATCAAATATTTAATTAATAAAGATGAAACAAGTTTGCTGCCGTTAAAAAAAAAAAAAAAAAAAAAAAAAAAAAAAAAAAAAAAAAAAAAAAAAAAAAAAAAAAAAAAAAAAAAAAAATTATTTATTAAAAAGATTTATATTTTTCTAATAAAAAACTATAAACATTTGTTCAAAAAAGCTAATAATGAAATTCCTGGTAAAAGAGGACTTTATATAGGTTTTCATAATTCTTGTCAAGCCTCTCTTGAAAACAACACTTATGAGTATATTATTTCCTTGTATACTTATAATTTTTGGAATTTCACTAAATGTTCTATTGGTAATGTGTACGTACCTCATAGTGGTCATAGCCTTCATGCTAGAGCTGCTAGAAATGAAATATTGTCGTGGTTATATAGTCACTCTTCTCATCCTTCAATGTTGGTTGGTGATTTTAATTTACCTACTGACCCCAATGATGGAACCGAAGCTGTATGGTTTCTGAGGGGATCAGCAATTAGTATAATAATAAAATCTAAATTACTTTTCAATTTTTAGTGCAATCTTTATTTTTTATATAAATCATAACTGTAGTTTTTTAAATCAATTTTTCAATCAAAAGAATTTTTTACACTATACTACTAACAATATTGTTTTTTTATTTTTTCTCTTATATTTCTAAAATTTTTCTATTCTATATATATATATATATATATATATATATATATATATATATATTTTTATCTTTATATATTTTTCTTTATATCTCTATATAAATTTTTATTTTAGGTTTTTAATTTCATATCCTTTTAAAATATTTTCACTTTAAATAAATTTATTATTTTACATTATATTTTATTGAATAAATAATTTTTCCACTAACATTGTTTTTTAATATATCTTAGGAAATTCAATTCATGTGAAACAATTAACTTTTATATTCAGTAAACTTAAATGTTAATATTTTATATATAATTCTTTGGTATACAATCCTTTTAATCAATTCACTATAAATAGAAATTAAGTCAGTTCTGTTATCATCAAACTCTAAACATGGATGATTCCAGCTCAGTTAATACTACTCCCTTCCATCGTGTCTTCTACTGCTTCGGTAATCATATGAATAATTATAGCCTTATCTTTATCCATAACCTTAATTCTTGGTACCCTAGCAATCTAATGGCTCAAGTTATTAGTAAGATCCCTAACTACAATGAAATTATTCCATATGCCAAAAAACTTTTTTCTCCAAGGTACGGCAATAAGCACAAAAATGATCTCAAATTTGTTGATGTTTTAGATTTCTTAAGAGATAAAATTCCTGAAACAGCTAAAATTACCTGGACCTTGTGTAATAAACTTAAACAAATGAACAAGTCAAGAAAATCTAATAACATTGATGTTGAACTTAATCCTATGGCGAAAGATTTTTTCTCTAGCCATCTAACAGTTTGGTTTTAGAAATAAAGAAGATGTATTAGTTTATTTGTATCCATTCGTGAAATTTGTCAAAGAAGAAAATTTAAGGATAAATTTACCTTTCTTGCCTTTCTTGACCTTAAAAAAGCTTATGATTCAGTTCCAATTTACAATATACTTACTAAACTAAATAATCTTGGTATTCGTGGTAAATGCCTTCAATTCATTACTAATCTATACCTTACCTCGAAAGCTCGTGCAAACTTTAATGGTAAACTTTCAAAAGAATTTCCAATACACCGTGATGTTCGCCAAGGGTGTCCTCTCTCACCTATTTTATTCAATATATTTATCAATGATATTTTTGATAAATGTAAAAGTTATGGTGTGATTACTGAAAAGAATAAGTGTTGTGGTGGATTATTTGCTGATGATATTGTATTATTAGCTCCTACAAAATCTTCACTTAAAAACCTTTTGAATATCGCTCATGATTTGGGTATTAAAAATGAAATGACCTTTGGAATCAATAAATGCGCTACACTAGTTGTTAAACCAAAGAATTTTATACCTTCAAGACATTATGAAAATCCTACTTTTAGACTTGGTATGAACTATATACCAAGCACTAATCAATATACATATCTTGGTACACCTTTTAATGAATCGTTGGATTTAAAACCTATTATTGCTAAGATGAATAGTAAAATTAATTATACAGTTAACTCTTTCTTTAGATTTTTAACCAATAGGAATGTTCCTTTCTACTTTAAAACTCGTATACTAGTTTCTTTTGTCCTTAGTTCAGTTCTTTATTATGCTCCCTTACTTGGTTCAAATAAAAAGAATACTGAAAAAGTTCAAACTGCTTTTAATCGAGGTTTGTATTGGAGTTTCGGGTTTAAAAATAAAACCTCCAATACTTCAATTTACAATATGTCTAAGGAACTTTCTATACCTCCTATAGCTAGTTTTTGTGCTAAGGCGATGATTCGATGCTTTAAAAAGTGGAAAGATTCTTCTTGTATTATTTCTCATTTAGTCAAAAATATACCTACACTTTCTCACTATTCTGGACGAAAAAAGCACGAAGTTTAGCAGTACACAAGCTCAACAATAAACTTCCTGGAGAAATAAGGAAGTTTTACTGGGAAAATATTCATTATTCAAGCACTCCTGCGATCAGATCTACAAAATACAAGAAATTTAAATTTGGTTTTAAAAAAATTATTCAACGTCTATCACTTAAATATTCACAATTTTCTCTTGGTTTTTTTTGGATTGGACGAATTAAATGTGGATTCAAATTTGATGTAAAAACGTATGTTAAAAGTAATCTAGTATCAGAAAATTGCCCAACATACTGCCCTTGTTGTGGTGAGAGTAACAGCATACCTAGTTTTACACACTGGATACTTTTATGTCCTAAATTTGAAGAATTTAGGCAACATTTCATTCCCTTTGTTGATGAAATTTTTATTAATTTTTCTCTTATTGTTCATGAGAAATCATTGAACATTCCTGATGATAAAGAGGAAGATTTTGATGATAATATCAATTTTTACGTGCTGTGTCTCCTTCTTGGCGGAAATGCAGTATTTGAAATCTTAAAGATCGGCTCGGGGGAAAGAAGGCGATTTATTAATAATATTTTTCAATCACCTTCGAACGAGTCTTCTTTCCCGATTTCATATTTTGTGGGGCTTGCGGAATTCCTTACTAACGTTATGCCTATTGTGATTGGTGATTTTTACACCATGATCGATTTGTATAGTGTTAGACCTACCGTTGTCAAGAGCGTCGACGTCGTAACGATAAGGCAAAGAAGAAATTCTGATACAGATTCGAATGATAATTTTCATCCACATGGAGTTATCTTCGATGAATGGGAAGAGTTAGAGGCCATTTCGTCCTCGAATCTCATAACGTAGTTTTTTAATATTAATATAAAAAAAAAAAAAAATTTCATGTATTTAAACTTCATGTATTTTTTTAAAAAAAAAAATATTATTAAATAAAGTTTATTCCTAGTCTAAAAAAAAAAAAATGAAATTATTCCATATGTTAAAAAACTTTTTTCTCCAAGGTACGGCTCATACTTCATTATTAGGGTTAATAAATACAAAAATGATCTCAAATTTTTCGATGTTTTAGATTTCTTAAGAGATAAAATTCCTGAAACGGCTAAAATTACCTGGACCTTGTGTAATAAACTTAAACAAATGAACAAGTCAAGAAAATCTAATAACATTGATGTTGAGCTTAATCCTATGGCGAAAGATTTTTTCTCTAGCCATCTAAATTCAAATTCTTCTTTCTTTAATCTCTGTGTTAGTTGGAGTATTAACGGTTGGAATACTGAAAAACGTGATAGTATTTTATATCTCAACTCTATTTTCAAACCTATATGTATCTGTTTACAAGAAACTGGAAAAAGTAAATATCTTCCAAAAGATGTTTCATCACCATTAATTCCATATTACAACTCAGTTTTCCTTAGAGCTAATCCTAAAATCCCTGGTATGAGAGGACTCTTTATTGGTGTTCATTCTTCGTGCTCTTTCTTTCAAGAACGGTTTTTATACAAATATATCATTTCAGTAAATATTACTTCTTTCTGGAATCAAAAATGTACTATTGGTAATATCTACTTCCCTCAAAGCAAATGGAAGGAAGAAAGACTAGCTGCTTTTGATGAACTTTCTCAATGGTTACGTTTTCACAATAGAAAAAACGTTCCTGCTGTCCTAGTTGGTGATTTTAACATGTCATTAAAGAACATCAAAACATACATTTCAAATAATTTTCCTAATTGGTATATTGCTCCCTTATATGGTAATCAATTTACTTATGCCAAAGGTACTAGATCATCTTGCATTGACCATGTCATATATAATGAGGCTTTGGCAGCTCATTTTAATAAAACCTCGGTTTGCACTTCATTTTATGGTATTTCTGATCATAAACCTATTATACTTTCTTGCAACAAAGTTCTCTCCGATGGCTTTATAAGGTCTGCTAAAGTTTCTAAATGGTCTACACATATTTGTAAAACAAAAAGTTCAGATATTTTATCACATAATTATTTTTCAATCTTAGCAAATGACCTCGATTCTCATTACAATTCGCTCACGGCTGATGAAATGGTAGAAAAATTTATCAATACAGCAAATAATATCGGGAAGAATATTAAGGCTTTCATTCCAACAAATTTAAAGGGATCTGCTTTTCACTGTCCTTATTACATTAAAAAACTGTCTCATGAAAAACATATTGCATTTCGAAATATTAAGCCTTACTTTAACTGTGAAAATGTTGATAATTACCTTGAACAATTTAATAAATATGAAAAACTTTGCAAATTAATCAAGAAAACAAAGAGCAAATTTCGTTCTGCTAGATTTAAGGCTAATATAGTAAAAATTGGTAATTATTTTTTGAATAAAGATTTCAAAAATGGTTGGAGATGTTTAAAAAAAATGGCTAAACCATCGTATTCATCTACCTCCCCTACTTGCATAAAATCTAAATTTGGTCAAGATATTATCTCTCCTACTAAACAATTAGATAGATGGGCTGAATATTATAAAGATCTAGCTTCTGATCCCTCAGGTCACAGCCTTAATCGTAACTTCTGGATTCATGCTTTAAGGAATATTAGTCTTAGATCCTCTACTTGGAATATCAACGATCCTATTACGATTGACGATATTAAAAAAACTATTTCATCTATGAAAAACAACAAAGCACCCGGCCCCGATGGTATCCCGATTGAATTCTACAAAGCTCTGTTTTGCAATGAAGAATTACTAGAAACACATCCTGCTGCTGGAAAGTGTCTTAAATTGATTTTTAATAAAATATGGAATGGGTCTTTTCCTAAAAAATGGAACTCAGCTTCTATTGTATCAATCCCTAAGAAAGGTGACCTATCAGATTGTAGTAATTATCGAGGTATTTCTCTCATTAATGTTGGACTGAAAATCATTTCAAAAATTATAACAGATAGAATATCTACTTACGCACTCTCACACAATTTCATTAGACCTGAACAATTTGGCTTTCGCAACCGTGAAGAATGCATTAATTTATTCATTTCCGTTAGAGAAATTTGCCAAAGAAGAAAATTTCAAGGAAAATTCACATATTTAGCCTTTTTAGATCTTAAAAAAGCTTATGATTCAGTTCCTATTTTTAACATTCTTACTAAATTATATCATTATGGAGTACGTGGTAAATGTTTTGATTTTCTATGTAATTTATATACTTCATCTAAAGCTCGTGCTCGATTTGCTTCAATGTTATCAAATGAATTTCCTATTAAAAGAGGTGTTCGTCAAGGTTGTCTATTATCACCGATCTTATTCAATTTATTCATCAATGATATATTAAATGATTGTGAAAAATATGGTGTTAATATTGGAAGAAAAAAATGTTGTGGTGGACTCTTTGCTGATGATGTTGTTCTCATTGCTCCAAGTGCAAAAAATTTAGAAAAATTATTAAAAAAGGTACATAGATGGGCTAATTTAAATGAAATGACTTTTGGTATTGAAAAATGTGCAACTATGGTTATAAAACCAATGAACTTCCAATCTCCTCCAAACTATAGTGACCCAACCTTCTATTTAGGAATGAATGCTATTCCTAAAGTGTCTAGTTATATTTATCTTGGTATTCCTTTTTCTGATGATCTCTTACTAGAACACATTATATCTCACATGCATTTTAAAGTTAGAAAATCCCTTCTTTCATTTACACATTTCTTCTCAAATAAACTTATCCCTATTGCATACAAGAAAAAAGTTCTTCAATCTTTTGTTATTAGTAAAGTAATTTTTTATTCTCCTTTACTTGGTTCAAACAAATCTAGAACGGCCAGAATTCAAACATTAATTAATACTGGTCTATTTTGGTGTATCGGCTCATTCACTAAAAATGGTAAAACAAGTTCAGAAGACAATGACTATATTAGATATAATTCTACTATGAGTACTTATGCTTTATCTCGAGATCTAAGCATTCCTCCTATTGCTGGTGTCTGCGCAGAATTACAGATTAAATCATTTGCAAAATGGAGTAAATCAAACTGTATTATAAAGGATATTATTAAATCTATTCCCAAAATGCATCATTATTCCTGGACTAAAGAATCTAGAACACTGTATAAAAAATCAAAAAATATAAATGTGAAAAATATGACGATATTTTAGAACGTTACTGGAAATCAGTTTCCAAATTTCAAGGTATTAAAGGTCAAAATTACGATTGTAATAAGTTCTCAAACAATAAAGCTATAATTATGCTTAGCTTAAAATATCCCCAATTCAACTTAGGGTTTTCGTGGATTATACGTTTACGCTGTGGTTATAAATACAATACTACTATTGCTATTAGAATGGGTAGAGTTTCGGAAGATTGTCCCAAGTTTTGCCCCTGTTGTGGCGAAGATAAACAATCTTTTGAACATTGGATTTTTAAATGCGATGCTCTTGCATCTTTTAGATGGAATTCTTTAAATTTCATCGATGACCTCTATGTTTTATTCCTTAGGAAGATTAGAGCGTTTAATCCTCTTTCTTCCTATGACTCTATTTCTAATTTTGAAGATTATATCAATCATTATATACACTTGTTCCTTCTTGGTGGGACTTTAGTTTTAAATGAGCTACATTTCGATAGTGGGGAACAGAGACAATTAAATGAACTACTTTTCAAAGGTTCATCTGAGTCACCTGTTCCAAAAATTGTGGGCTTGGCGGAATTCTTAACAAGTGCAATACCTATCATTAGTAGTTCGTTTGAGCTATTATTTGATAGGTATTGCATAATACCAAACTTATCCAAGAGCGTCGACGTCGTACTGATAAGGCATAATGATAATACAGGATCAGCATCTATTTCTACGAAGGATGAATCTTGCCCTAGTAGTTCAATAAATGATGAATCCGGGGAGAGTTTAGTGGACATCATACTATCTATTTTAAAGATGTTACTTCTAGGTTTTATTTCTTTTTTATTTGTTAGGAAAGGAAAAATTCCCGCATAGTACAACTTGCCGAAATACATAGTATTTTCGAGCTTTTTTATTTTTTTATTTTTTTATTTTTTAATTTTTTATTTTTAATTTCAAATGTACTTTTCACCTACATGTATTTTTTAAAATAAAATTTAATAAAGTTTTGGAAGTATATTCTCTTCCCTATCTATAAAAAAAAAAAAAAAAATTGGAATTTCACTAAATGTTCTATTGGTAATGCGTACGTACCTCGTAGTGGCCATAACCTTCATGCTAGAGCTGCTAGAATTGAAATTTTGTCGTGGTTAAATAGTCACTCTTCTCATCCTTCAATGTTGGTTGGTGATTTTAATTTACCTACTGACCCCAATGATGGAACCGAAGCTGTATGGTTTCTGAGGGGATGGAATTCCTATTGAATTTTATAAAGTTTTAATTCCTCCGGATAACGAAAATTCAGTAAATAATTCTTCTTCTGGTTTAAATTGTTTACAGAAGATATACTCAAGAATTTGGAATGGAGAATTTCCTAGCTCTTGAAATGAAGCAAGTATTATATCTATTCCTAAAAAAGGAGATGATCTATCTGATTGTGACAGTTATCGAGGTATCTCTTTGATTAACAATGGTATTAAACTCATTTCGAAAATAGTCTCCAAAAGAATTTCTGAATATGGTCTTAAAAATAATTTTATTAGGTCAGAGCAATTTGGATTTCGTACAAAAGAAGAATGTGTTAGTTTATTTATTTCAATTCTAGAAATTTGTCAAAGGCGTAAAAATGATAATAAAGAAACTTACCTTGCTTTTCTAGATTTAAAAAAGGCATATGATTCTGTTCCAATAAGTAATATTTTATATAAATTAGATGCTTTAGGTATTAGAGGTAAATGTTATCAATTTATAAGAAATCTATATTTGACTTCCAAAGCCAGTGTTAAAATTGATGATCAATATTCGGAATCTTTTAATATTATGAAAGGAGTTAGACAAGGTTGTCCACTATCACCAATTCTTTTCAATCTTTTTATTAATGACATTTTTAATGATTTTTCAGAACTTGGAATTCCTTTAGGCGAATCTAGATGTTGTGGTGGATAAATCATTGGTTAATTGATTGTCCTTTTTTCAATCATAGTCGTAGTACAGTTAATGATAAAATTTTATTTTTATATAATGCTTTTTACCGTGGCAACCTAACAAATGATATAGTTAATAGTAATAATGATAATAGTAATAGTAATAATAGTATTAGTAATAATAGTAATAGTAATAATAGTAATAGTAATAATAGTAATAGTAATAATAGTAATAGTAATAATAGTAATAGTAATAATAGTAATAGTAATAATAGTAATAGTAATAATAGTAATAGTAATAATAGTAATAGTAATAATAGTAATAGTAATAATAGTTATAGTAATATTAGTAATAGTATTTTTAGTAATGTTAGTAATAGTATTGAAAATAATGTGTATATTGATTCTAGTGTGTGTGAAAAAGTGTTTAATTTCCTTCTTGGAAGTCGAAGTATTAATAACAGTACAAGGGAATGGAAGGATCTATTTAAGTGCCAGATGAAATTAGGTGCTTATTCTGATACTCCATTCTTGGTGGTTACTGCGGCACTTCTCCAATCGATTATACCTATTGCTATTGGCCAGCAATGGTCTTTGTTCAATAGGTTCAAATCGAATCGTACTACTAATACCAAGAGCGTCAATGCTGAAGAAACAGTAAGACAGGCCAGCAGGGCTAGCGCAACCAATGAAAATCATAATTTAGTATCTTAAAATTATGATTAACATTGTGAAATCAAAATTAATTATTATGCTACAGTATAATAATACCCTTGTGAAGTCTTATAGATATTAATTAAATGAAACTAGAATACATTATACTATTATTTTATTTTATTTTATTTTATTTTATTTTATGTTTTTTTTTTGTTTATTCTTTTATCTTTTTTTTTCTTTTTATTACATGTATTTTATCAACTATTTAATTAATAAAGATGAAACAAATTTTCTACAGTTAAAAAAAAAAAAATTGAAAACCTTGATGATTTTTTAAAGTTGCTTCGTGAATACAAAAATATATGTGGTAAAATCATGCCAATTAAATTTTCTATTAAATCTAAACAATTTCATCAGTCGATAGAGTCTGTCCCCAATGATGTGGACTGTTTTTCCAGGTCCATGGAGGGTTGATGGAAAAGGAATAGCCTATATCAGGTATACTAATTACAGCTTTCTGTGATTCTGATGATAATCGATGGTTATCCTTTCTAAAGCGGCTTCTAGTACGAAGAGAGAAATTTGGAATACAGGAAGACTGTAGAAAGTGAACTTGATGTTTTATATTGTTTTAAACTGGATATGTAGTAACATTGGAGTTGTATAATTAATAATATCATGTAGTTTCTACATATTATCATTGTAATGAATCTATTGTATTTTTTTACTTTAGTATTATTTTGTATATGTATTTTTCTATTGTATTATTTAAACTCTCATGTAGCTATTGTAAAATAGAAATGTAGGATATTGATTCACTCCAAAGCTTGTGTTTAAGACATTATTTAATGGATGAGAATCCTTTTATAGTCTATCACTACAAACATTTTTTACATTTTCATCTCAGTTTATTGATGAATACGTTAAAGAAAATTATTTTATCATTCAAAAGTTTACATATCGAATAGAATTTCAGAAACTCAAAAGATAACAGAATAAAAATAGAAAAGAGGTGATTATACATTACTACGAAATTCTTAAGTTGTTTATTTTATTTAAATTTTATCAATTACTACACAAAGATAAAAACTTCATAGTATTTTTTTTTTTCATTTAAATTTTTTTATTTTATTTTTTTTTATATTTTTTATTTATATCTATATTTCTTAGCTTTTAGTATTTTAGTTTTCTATTTGTTTCATTTTTTTTTAATTTATATTTTTTAGTTCATTATGAAAAAGATATTTCACCGAGGTTCTCGCTGTTATGGAACATCTATTGACAACACAAGGTTGACTTTTATCCGTGGTATACATATATAGACCAATGCTAAAATGAAGGAATTTATTCATTCTAAATAAAAAAAAATTCAAGGATAATATTTTGTCAGTAAAAAGAATTACTAAATTTAATTATAGTTTCTTCAGGATAAAAATATACACTCCAAATTTCAACCACGAAAAATTTGAAGAAGTATTTGAAAAATCAATATCAGGAGTTAAAATTTCATATCGTAGAAGTTGTTACTTTTTGGCATTTAAAACAAAATTTAATATTTAATAACACATCCAATAATACAAACTCAGCAAATCTCAGTTCAAATAATTTAGTAAATGTTATAAATGGCAATCATGAATTCAATGCTCCCAATATTCCTAATCTTAATTCTTAAAATCCAATATAATATTCTAATACAGGAAAGTTTTCTTTTTGTTTTAGTTGGAATACCAATGGATGAAATTTTGTGAAAAGAGATAGTATTGAGTACTTCTACACAATTTTTAAACCATTATTTCTATGTTTTCAGGAAACAGGTAAATGTATCAATGATGCTAGAAATCCATGTAAAGCCACACTTCCAAACTATAAATATTTCCAGAAACGAAATGGATCCAACTACTCCAGGTTGCAGAGGTTTATATCTTGGGTATCATTTCTCATGTCAAGTAGTACTTGAAGATAATTCCTATACCCATCTTGTTTCTTTAACAACATATATTCTATGGAATTACTCTTAGTGTTCTGTAAGTATTGTCTATATTCCCACTAAGAAACACTCATTACAAGTTCGATATGCATTCTCTGAAGTTTTCACATGGCTTCAGAATCACACTAATCATCTATCTATTCTTCTTGGGGACATTAACATGAACATCGCTGATTTACAGGATAAATTAACCAACGGTAACCTTGATAATTGGTTTATTCTTCCGATTAATGGTTCATCTATTTCATAGACTAGAGGTAGATATTCATCAGATATTGATCATGCGTTAATCAATTCAAGTATACTAAATAAAATATCAAGTACTTATTCTGTTGATTATCCTTCTGCATCTTATCATAAACTGCTCGTAGAAAACTAGAGACAACCTAAAGTTCAACTTCAAGTATCCTGAATTTAGCATTGGTTTCCGATGGGTACTTCTTTCCAGATGCGGATATAAATTCGATGCTCGTGATGCCAAAGCTGCTAAAATGATTGAAGAAGACTGTCTAGAAAGATGCCCTTGTTGTTATAGAAAAAATAGTAGTCCTCGATTGGAACATTGGTTTTCTAAATGTTATCACAGATATGAATAATATAGAATCAAGTTCTGATTCTGATAGTAGTAACGAATTATATAATATTAATAATAATAGCAATAGAAATAATATTATTATAATAATTGTAGAATTAATGATAGTGAAAATAATAATATTGTTACTAATAATGTAGTGAATAATTCAATTGGTGAAAATTGTGTTAATTTAAGTAATTTTCTGAATCAAGAGTGTGTAAATATATATGTGGCATGGTACCGATTATATAACTTCCTTCTTGGTGAAAGAGATGCAAATATTATTGATTTAAATTATACAAAGGAATGGGATATTTTGCTTAAGAACCAAATTAATTCTGGTGATTATTCAAAAACTCCATTCTTGGTGCAATCTGCGGCTCTCCTTACAGAAATTTTGCCTCTGGCTAGTACTCGACAAGGGTTGCTATTCCGACGGTATAAGCGCAAACTAACCAGGAGCGTCAACGCTGAAAATACAGTAAGACAGTCCAGCAGGGCCAATGCCTCTGAAGGAGAAGACCATAATTTCTTTCAGATAGTCAATTCAAACCTTAATCAGGAATAAGTAATCAGGAGGTGAGGATCTTTGCACATATACTTTATTCTGAATTTATTTATACACTTCATTTTGAATATTACTATAATTTCACAATACACTAATTAAAAAATTAATTTATATTCAATTGGATAAATGATGTTTTTTTATTAATTTTGTGTTTCTTTTTAAAAAATATATATGTATTTAATGAATGAATAAATAAAAAAGTTAAAGTTCGCAATAATGCTGCTATTAAAAAAAAATTAAGGAAATTGTGAAAATCTTACATTTAATTTAGGCATGAACCATCTACCAAGCACTAATCAATATGCATATCTTGGAATACCTTTCAATGAAGCATTGAATTTAGAGTCAATTATTGCTAAGATGAATATTAAAATAATTAAAAAATTTACTCTTTTGCTCTTTCTTTAAATTTTTATCCAATTGCGACGTATCTTTCTACTTTAAAACTCGTATTCTAGTTTCCTTTGTCCTTAGTTTAGTTCTTTACTATACATTTTTACTAGGATCTAAATATTATTAGATTAAATTTATTCCTAGTCTATTAAAAAAAAGAAATTGAATAATTTTTATTTCATTTATTATTAGACTTTATTATATACATAAAAATTAGTTAAATCAATTCATTTAAATAAATTTTGTGATGGACTTATTATTAAAAAAAAAAAAAAAAAACAAGTAAAAAATATCATAAAATTTCATCGAAAAAATTATATATGAGATATATCAGAAGTTAAAAGAAAAAAAAAATAACAAGATTAATTATACAACAACAATAACAATAGCAACAGGATTATCTATTAATATTGGTCTTTTTCTTCTTATTATTATATTATTATTTTAGAAATCAGTTTGGCATCAAATGGACCTCTATGAAAAAAATATTATTTTCTTTCTTTTTTTTTTTTTCTTTTATTAATATCAGTTCAATGCTTTAATATAAAAAATATATGGAGACACATATATATAATGGGTATCCATCTTTTAATAATGCCCCAATAGTTATTACTGTAGGTGTTATATGGCATACCATTAAGGCGTTAATTAAAATCCTTTTATAATAATTAAATTATTTGTTCAATTATATATATATATAATAATAATATATTTAAAAATATCTGTAATTTAAATCTCTTAATGAATAAAAATATGTATTAAATTAATAAAAATATGTAGTAAAATAAAAAAATAAAAAAAATTTTTTTTTTCACCAATATATATTTTATTATTAGGAATGAATAAAACTATTTAAATAAAAATTTATTTATTTTTATAATAATTTATTCATATCTTTTTTTTTTTTTTTTTTTTTAACAATATACATTTAATTTATTATGAATTATGATTTAACTGTATTAACAAATTATTTGTAATTAGAGAAGATTTCAGCAGGAATATCTTTTTGCAATTCATTAATTTTCATTTATTATTTATTATTTATCATTTGTCATAAAATTATTATCATGATTATTATTATTATTTATATTTAGCATTTATTATTAATTATTGATGATTAATTTTGATTATTTGTTTTTTATTTTTTTTTATATATTTATTTTTTAATTATTTATTATTTATTATTACTTGTTATTAATAATATTATTTATATTTGGAGAAAGCCATCAAAAAAAAAATATATATATATATATTAAATTATATATGTAAAATTATTGCACGTTTTCAGTTAATTAAAAGAATGTTCATAAAAAAAATTTTTTTTTAATTAATTTCTAATATAAAAAATTTCTAAAAAAGGAATCATCTTTAACTTCTAAAAAATAAGGAAATTCATTTTTTATTTATTTATTTATTTTTTAATATATATAGAACTACTTTGAAAATTATTTAATGGTTAATGATAATTATATGAAAATTGTACTATAATTTTATAGTAGGCATTTGGTTTAAAAATTTAAAACTATTACTTCAATATTGATTTTTAAAATTTTAATATTCAAAAAGACACTATCAATTATTAATTTGAAGTTAATAAACGACATCAAAATATATATATAAATAAGCAAATTATTATTATAATTTATTTTTCTATTGAAGATTAACTTTATATTTAAAGTTTAAGTGAAAAAAAAATAAATTAAAGCTAATTAAAAAGAAAAGTTGTCTTTAATTTACTAATATTTTTTTTTATTAATTTATTTATATTCTATATAAAACCTAAAATTTTACTGAATTATATATACTGTTCTGTAAAAAAAAAAATGACAAAAAATAAATAATAAATAAAATTTTATAATAATCTTTATTAAAAATTATATTTATATTTATATATAATATATTCAATAATTTTTTATTTCATGGTTTTATTTTATATATATATATATTTATGATTTTTAAGCTTTATTTAGAATTTCATTAAATTTTAAAATGTTCCAAATTCATATTAAATTCTATTTATATTTTTCTTTTTTTCTTTACTATAATTTTTTTTAATTATAATTATTATATATATTATATTCTAATTTTTTTTTTTTTTTTTTTTTAGAATTAATAATAATAAAAAATGAAAAAAAAAAGAAGTCTATATGAAAATAGTTAATTTTTTTTTTCTCTTTTAATTTTAGAAGATTATATATTTTAATTTTTATAATTTAATATATAATAAAAATAAATAAATAAAAAAAAAAACAATATTTAGGTCTTATCCTTTAATTCAATATTGAATAGATTATAATATAATAATATATATATACTCTATATTAAATTAGTAATGAATAGATTATAATATAATATGTATATTCTATATTAAATAAGTAACTGAATTCCTTTTAACTTTTTATTATCTCAAAGTCATTTTTATAAAAAAAAAATCACACAAAATTATTGGTTAATATGAAATTTTAAACTTTTTATTTTTATTTATATATTATATATAAATATATAATACATATATAATTAAATTTTTAAATTTTTATTTCATATACCATAAGCACAATTCTTTTATTTTATTTTAATTATATTTTATTATTAATTTAACTATTAAATTTATTTTAATTTTATTCAAATATATTAAAATAAAAAAAAAAAAAGAATTTATTTTTATTACTAAAAAATAATATTTATTTGTTTTTATTCTAATATATAATATAAATCAACTTTAATATATAATTATTTAACTTCGTATTGTTAATTATTAAAATTATAAAACATTTATTTAATTATTTAATTATAATATTAGATAATTAAATATAAAATAATAATATTTACATTTGAAAAAAAAATATTTTCTTATATATTTCCAATTTTTAAAATTTAAAAAAAAAATTATTATTATTATTATTATTATTTATTAATATTATTTATTATTATTATTATTTATTATTATTATTATTATTATTATTATTATTATTATTATTATTATTATTATTATTATTATTATTATTATTAAAATTATTGTTGTTGTTATTATTAACAATTGATATATATAAAATTAAAATATTAATAATATAATATTTTATTTATTCTAACAACTATTAGTAGCAATAGTTAAATAAAAAATACTTTTATTCCTATTAATTTATATTTCTTTATACAAGAACTAAAAATAAATAACAATTAAAGAAAAGATATAAATTATATAAAAGATGAAATGAAATTTTCTGTAAAAATAAAAAATGTGAAATTGTATATTAAAATTACTTTATAAATAATTAATAATCTTAAACAAAATAATTAAATAGTATATCAAAAAGTATATCAAAAAAAAAAGTTTATTTAATAAATTTATTTATATACTTTATATATTTAAAGTATATAAAGTATATAATAAAGTATATACTAAATATATATATTTCAAAGATAGAAAAAAAAATAATAATAATTCAAAAATCAAAACTTTTTTTTTTTTAATAGATTTTTAAATTGAATTATCAAATTATCGATACAAAAAATATTTTTTTAATTATAGTATTAATAATGAATTAAAAATGATAAAATTTTGATATTCAATATTATAATAAACTTTTAATTTTTATTTTTATTTTTATTTTTTTATATTTTTATAAACCATCCTTTTTTTTTTAATATATTATAATAAGTAATTTAAACAATAATTATATAATTTAAATCATCATAATAATTATAATAAATTAATCCTTACCAAAATGAATGAAGAAAAAATCTTAATGAAATTATTAATTGAAGGAAATTCAATTAATGATTTTAAAACATACTTCTATTACAATAATATATCTATTAATAATAAAATTAATGATAGCTCATTTGATGTGTTAACCTATTCTATAGAACATAATAGCAACAATGAAATTATTAAATTTCTAATTAATCAGTATGAAAATGTAAATTATGAATTTAATAGGAATAAAATTCCATTATTCTTATCGTTAGAAAAAAATAATTTTTATATTACGGATATCTTATTAAAACGAGGAGCAAATATCAATTATTGTAATAGTAATAAAGAAAATGTTTTATTTTATCTCTATCAAAATAAAATATTAAATAGAAAAATATTACTATATCTTATTCACCATGGAATTGATATTAATTATAAAAATAAAGAAGGAAGTTGCCTTTTAAGTTATATTATTGAAGATGGTCATTCAGAATTTTTAAAAATTATATTTGAGCAATATTCTTTTAATAAAAAATTTATTATGGAAGGTTTGATGGCTTCAAAATCAAGGAGAGGAATGAGTCCTCAAGATTTAATTCTTTGGATAGATAAAAATAAACTTCAATTAAAAATTACTAAAAATATGGTAGAGCAAGCCATTAATCATTGGAATATTGATATTATGTGTGATATTATACTTTATAGTTTCAATATACCACTTCTTCAACTCTATAATAAGTATAGTGTATTACCAAAAATTACGAAATATAACAGAGTAAATGTGGTTAAGTATCTTGTTAATAATGGCGTTTACATTAATAGAAAAGATCAGGAGGGAAATACTTCGTTAGTTATTGCATCAAAAGAAGGATTTTTCGAAATTGTTAAATTTTTAGTGGATAAAAAAGCTAATGTAAATAAATTCAATTCTATTGGTTATACCCCTTTAATGTTTGCTTCTCAAAATGGCCATCTTTCTATTGTTAAATATCTATTAAATCATGGAGCAAATATTAACATAAAAAGTAAAAAATTTTTCCATGAAGAGAATGATATTAATACAATTATAAATACTAATACAAATATAACTACTTCTACTTCAACTACTACCAATTTTACTACTACTACTACTACTACTACTAATACTAATACTACTACAACTAATACTAGCAGTAGTCATGGTAAACACAATACTTTCTCACGAATAAAAGCAAAATTCCAAAAAATTTTTGGTAAAGATAAATATGGATGGTCAGCCTTAATGTTTGCTGCCCAAAATGGTCATATAGAAATTGTTCAATATCTCTGTGATCAAGAAGCTATCATCTCAGAAAAGAATGATCAAGGTTGTAATGCTTTAATGATTGCTGCTGAGTATGGTCATCTCAATGTACTACAATACCTTCATAAACGGGGGTTAAGTATTCATAAGAAGAATAAAAAGAAAATGACGGCTTTAATGTTAGCCGCTCAACATGGTCATTTTTCAACTGTACAATATTTAGTGAAGCATGGAGCTAAAATTGATATAACAGATTGTTCAGGTAAAAATGCCCTTGTCTATGCCTCTCAAATGGGATATAAAAATATCATGGAATATCTCTATCAACAATCTAAAACGAAAATAATGAAAAAATCAAAGACGAGAGAGATGGCATTAATGGCAGCCGCACAATATGGTCATTTGGATATCATTAAATATCTTTATGAACGAGGTACAAAATTGAATTGTAAAAATAAACAAGGTGAGAATCCATTAATTTTAGCTAGTTATGGTGGACATTTAGATATTGTAAAATTTTTATATACTCATGGAGTAAATATTCATGAAAAATGTAAAAATAAGAAAACCGCTATTCTGTATGCTTGTAAATACGGTCATCTTCCCATTGTTCAATTTTTATATAAACATGGTGCAGATCTTTTTTCCATGAATAATAATACTAATAATTATCATAAAAAGGATGCCTTACAACTTGCTTGTAAATATGGACATAGTGATGTAGTTAAATTTTTAATGGAAGATGGTGGAATGACAATTACTAAGAGAAATGGTAAAGAAATGACTCCGCTTCAATTGGCTTCAAAGTATGGACATTTAGAAATCGTTAAATATTTAATTGATCATGGTTCAGATATTAATGAAAAAGATATCGAAGGTAATTCCCCCTTAATGTTAGCGGCTAAACAAGGTCATAAAACTATTCTATTCTATTTATTATCAAAGGGTGCCTTAATTAATGATCAAAATAAAGCTGGATTTACTTCCTTAATGTATGCCTCTCAAAATGGATATCTTGATGTAGTTATTAATTTAGTAAACCGTGGAGCCAGTAAACGAATTAATAATCAAAATGGTGAAACTGCAAAATCTTTAGCTTTTAAATATGATCATATGGAAATTGTACGATATCTTTAAAAGGAAAAGTAATGATAATAATAATAATAATTTTAATAAAAAGTAAAAGTAAATGAAAGGAAAAGTAAACAAAAAGTAAAATAAAAGAATAATAAAGTAAATCAAAGTAAAGTAAAATAAAAAAAAAAAAATTTTTTTTCTATGATATTTTTAATTAAAAATAATAATAATAATAATAATAATAATAATAATAATAAACTTTTTTCTTCGATATTTCTCATTAGAATGAAAGGAAAAGAAAGAAACTAATATATCAAAAGAAACTATCTTTATATCCAATAATAATATTATTAATGAAATCTTTTAATTATTATAATAATGATTTGGTTTATACATATAATAAAGCACATTATTTATTATGAAAAATCATAATAAATATTTATTATATTATTATAATTTTTTTATTTTTTTATTTTTTTTTTTTTTAATTATTAATTATATATGATTTTTATTTACCATAAATTTCAAAAAAGTTTGTTTTGAAATAAGAAAAATCAAAAAAAAAAAAAAAAAAAAAAAAAAAAAAAAAAAAAAA
Organism: Neocallimastix lanati (nom. inval.); assembly: GCA_016946835.1. NCBI lineage: Eukaryota > Fungi > Neocallimastigomycota > Neocallimastigomycetes > Neocallimastigales > Neocallimastigaceae > Neocallimastix > Neocallimastix lanati (nom. inval.). The sequence continues at coordinate 1,454,453 of JACVTC010000004.1, read as the reverse complement.
AAAAAAAAACATAAATATATATGTTATATTAGAAAATATCTTATTATAAATGGATTTATATCCATTAAAATATTTATATATATAACTATGAATCTACAAACAAAAACTTTTATATAATACTTTATTTATTCATCTATCATTTCAAAAAAAAAAAACTATTAATATAACTTTCTTTAAAAAAAAAAATTGTTTTATATATGTATAATAATTATATCAATTATATATTATCTCTTAAAATATTTTTTATTTTTATATTTTCAAATATAATAATTATTTATAATTTATTAATAATTTATAATTATTTTATTTATTATTATTTTCTTTAATAAATATTATTTTTAATCTCAATTTCATTGAATAACTTTATCAATATATATAAACATATCATACAATAAATTATCCTATATTAAATACTAAACAAACATTATAATAAAAAATATATATATATTATTATAACTTATACATCAAAATAAAATTATAATACTATATTGAAAAACAATACATAATAATAAAAATATAAATATTCTTTTTTTTTTTTTTTTTTTTACAAATTTCTTTATATGTATATTGAATTTAAATAAATTTAAATAAAATAATATATATAATTCATAACTAAAATTCGTTATATTAATCAAATAATATAATTTTATTATAGATAAAAATAATTTTATATAGGGTTATTTTTAAAGTTTTTTTTTTTTTTTTTAAAAAAAAAAAAAAGTGTGTTGAAATAAGAATTAATTTATATTTTATGAAATAGATTTTCATTTATAAATTGATATTTGATAAATGCTTTATTTAATAATTTAAAAGATATTGATATATATATGCTTTTTTTTTCAATACAATAAACGCATTAAGAACATATATATTGAATTATAAAAATGAATAAATTTTTACAAATTATTATAAAGTATTATTAAGATAAAAACTATTTATTAATAAATACTCTTATTAATTATTAATTATTATTATTAATTATTATTATTAATTATTATTATTTATTATTTATTATTTATTATTTATTATTTATTATTTATTATTTATTATTTATTATTTATTATTTATTATTTATTATTTATTATTTATTATTTATTATTTATTATTTATTATTTATTATTTATTATTTATTATTTATTATTTATTATTTATTATTTATTATTTATTATTTATTATTATTTATTATTTTTAACAATTTTTTACCAAAAAAAAAAAAAAAATTTTATTAATAATTAAAATTATTTTAATAATTGCCTCATGAATTATAAATTTTAGGATTTATGTTATCATAATTTGAAATGAAAGTCATTTTTCAATTTCATTGGTATATTCTATTCAGCAAATTATATAAATTATAAGTTAAAAATAAAGTATATTTTGATTTAATTAAAATTTTATTAATGAATAAAAAAATTTAATATAAAAAATTGAATAAATATATTCTATTTAATTTTATTTTATATTTATTTTAATTGTACAGTCATTTATTATTATTAATAATATTAATATGTAGAATTTGATAAGAAAAAAATTAGAGCATCTGTTAATATTATATAATTATATTAATAAATGAATAAATGAATAAATAATTTTTCATATAAATTTTTAATATGCAAATCACTACCAAAAAAAAATAATTAATTAATTATTTTTTATTGGTAGTGATTTGTAAATAAATAATAAATAATACATAATAAATAATAAATAATAAAAATAAAAAATAAAAAATAAATAATAAATAATAAATAATAAATAATAAATAATAAATAATAAATAATAAATAATAAATAATAAATAAATAAGATATATATATAAATACTATTTTATATATATTCTTTTTTAAAATTATGTAGTAATATATATAAACTTATTAAAATAAAAAAAATAATTTGAATTGTACTTTACCCTATATAATTATATATTATTAATTATTAAATAATATATGTTAAAATATATCTTGTCATAGTCATATATAAATACTTCTTTATATATATTTTATTTTATTATTTTATCTTCTTATTTTCAATGATAATTTATATTAAACTTTATTTTGTAAAAAGAAACGAAGTAATTTCTAAAATCTGTAATTTCCCAAAGACACACATTTTATATTTATAGAAAATACAATACTGAGTAGTGAATTTTTTTTTTATTTTATTTTATCTTATTTTTTTTAGAAATAAAAAGTATATATCTTAAGAAAAATAAAAAGTATTTTTACATTATTTATCACTATTTGTATATTCAATTTTAAATTTAAACAATTATCTTGAGAAAAAAAAAAAATTAATAAATAAAAATATGTATATTATTTAATTATTGATACAATTCAATTTTTTTTTTTTTTTTTTTTTTTTCTTATAGGAGGAAAAATAGTATATATTCAGTTTACTTATAACATTTTATAATATTATAAATATCAACTAAATATAAATAATAAATAAATTGGCAACATTTAAATTTATTTAAAATTTATCAAAATAAATAAATAAATAAATAAATAAAATAAAATAAAATAAAATAAATATATATATATATATATACAAATTAATAAGTTAAATAATAACAAAAAAAAAAAAAAAAAAAAAAAAAAGGGATATTCTACTCAACTAATATCAATGAAAACATCAAAAATTGATAGAGAAACATATAAAAGAAATAAAGTTAAAGAATTAATGTCACTTGAAACTGAAAGTGACAATGAATGGTTTGATGAAAATACTTTTAAAACTCATAATGAAATAAAAACAGAAAATAAAAGTATTTCTTATGAAAATAAGAAGGATTTATTATTCGAAATGGAGGATTTTGATTTTAATGATACATTATCTTCAAGGCTCGATGCCTTTCAAGAAAAAATTAATGAAATGTTAGCAGAAGGAAATAAAATGTTAAATCAAAGTTTTAATAGAGCAAATGTTGATTTACCTTCTTCTTATACAGCAGATAGTAAAAAAAGACATCATCGTCATTCCCATAGTAAACAAAAAGTTGCCTTTTCTAGTGACATTATTAATAGTTCTTCAACCTCCGACCTAAATAATAGTAAATCATTAAATTCAAAGAAAAATGACAGTAGTAATAGTATATCTTCTACTTTGTCTTCTTCCCATAAATATAATAATAAGACGGAAAACCAAAGAAAATCAGAAAATTCACAAAAACTTAATGGTAAAAATATGCTTCAAGATGCAATTTCTTTTTCAAAATTAGTATTAAATAATAAAAAAACAAATACGACAAAATTATCTGATACGAAAGAAAATAATTCTAATTCAAAAGAAAAATCGAAAAATAATAATAAGAAGAATGAATCAAATAAAAATAATGAAAATAATGAAAATATTGATTTCTTATTAAATGAAACTTTTAACAATGGGGAATCAATATGGCAATCCAATGAATTGGAATTATTACGAATTGAACTAAAAGAGTTAAAAGAGAAAAATAAAAAACTTCAACAGGAAAATATGAACCTAAAAATTCAAAATGTTTCCCTTACTGAGAAGCAAAAACAGCAAGAGCAACAAATTGAAAAATTAAAACAAACCAATAGTCAATTACAACGACTTATTTCAGATTCCTCCTCTAATATCAATTCCTATCCTACCCCACCCAGTAGTTATCCCCCAAGTCCTTATACCGATATCACCGTTGTAAGTTCAAATTCAGATATTGATTGGAATAGTGATAGCAATACCAATAGTAACTACAATGGTAATAATAATAGTTTTATAATATCATCCGCCTCATCTCCATCATCAAAAATAAACAATAATTCTGATAATAATAAATTAAATACAGTCAATAATGGTATTATTAATTCTGCCATAAACCAATTAAATATTACTACTAATAATGATACCATAAATAAAAGTTTTAGTAGTGATAATGATGAAAGTTTTGATAATGCTGGTAATAATAATTATGGTCGAATGGATATCAATAAAAATATTAAAAATATTCAATCAATGGATCATAGACGTTTTTCTTTCCCTCAAAAAATTCAAAATAGTACCAATATAGATAGCAATAATGATATTTCTTCTCTAAGGAAATATAATTTAAATTATACAACAAATAATAAAAGTATTAGAAATAGAAGTAATAGTAATATTTTATTTAATTATTCTCCTCAGAGAAATAAATCTTTATTAAATTCTAATAACAGTAAGTTAACATTCCTTATTTAATATTTAAATTTATATATAATAAATAATCTTATATATATAGTCCTTATATAAAATAATAAAATTAAATATTAAGATTATTAACTATTCAATATTTATATATATATACATTTATATAAATATTATATTTATTTATTTATTATTTATTATTTATTTGGTTATATGTTATATTTTATATTTTTTTTTTTTTACATCTTATTTATTTATTTTTCTTTAAATAACGTATATATATGTATTTTATTATTGTCATTATTATTATTTAA
>JACVTC010000004.1:1432500-1445000 GCA_016946835.1 Neocallimastix lanati (nom. inval.) | reverse complement strand
AAAAAAAAAAAAAAAAAAAAAAAAACATGAATTAGTAAATATAATGTAATTAAAATATTAAAAATTGAAATTACATCCATAATAATAAGCAATTAATAATAATTATTAAATTATTAATTAATTTTTTTTTAAATTATTTTAAAGTGAAAAAAAAATTAAAATAATGAATTAACTTATATACAAAAAAAAAATAAAATAAAATAAAATAAAATAATAATTAAAAAATAAAACAGTAAACCACTTTTTTATTTTTTTAAAAAAAAATTAGAAAAATTAGTATTAGTAATTATTAAAAAAAAAAAAAAAAATAAATAAAAATTTACTACTATACAATCTAAATATTAAATATTTAATCATTATTAAAGATAATTGTTTTTCGTTATATATATAATATATATATATTTCATATGCATATTTAATAGTATTTAATAATAATAGTAATAAATGATTAAATGATTAAATATAATAAAATAAAAAACAAATAAATAAATGAATAAATAAAATTATATATAAAATATCAAACAAAATAATATAGATAAAATAAAAAAAAAAAAAAAAAAAAAAAAAAAAAAAAAAAAATAATAATAATAATAATAATAATAATAATAATAATAATAATAATACAAAAACAAAATAATAAATTAATACATATTGTTAAAACTAATTAAATACTACATATATTATCCAAAAATAATAATCATAAATATCGTTATATATTTATTAAGATATTTAGATTATATATGCTTATATAATTTATTTATTTCATTATTTTATTTAATTTTTATTATTATTATTTTTTTTTATATACATTTTTTTTTTCTTATTTTATTTATCTTTTGTTTTTGGTATGAGTTATTTTTTCAGTTATTGGTTTAGGTTTTATTCTCCATAATGCTTTATATTATGTTTATTAACAAATAATATATATATATATATCATATCATATATATATTGAATTATTAAAATAAAAAAATATATATATGTTATTAATTTTGATTTAAATTAATTAAATTAAAAATTTATTTACAAATATTATATATATATATATATATACTATCTTCATAAATTATTTTAAAAAAAAAAAAAAAATAAAAATAGTATAAAAAAAAAAATAAAAATAAAATAAAATAGCGTTCTTACCATGATAATTTGAATTTAGAGAGGAAGCGGAGGAGGAAAGATCAGAATTTTTTGAATTTTGAAATCTTTTTTGATTTTCTTCAGAATCCTTTTTTATCGCTAATGGTATATTTTTTTTAATTACGGAGAAGTCAAAGGGATCCGTGACAGGTTGTGGCTTTTTTAAATGAGAATAATAGGTGATTCTTTCAAACTTTTTTTCTGAATTTTGATTAGATGTAGTAGTAGTAGTAGTAGTAGTAGTAGATGATCTGGAAGATCGAGAAGAAGTTGACGAAGCATAAGAAATTTGGGAAGAAGAACGACGATGTCCATGTTGACCATATTGTATATTGGAACTAAGATAATTATTATTATTATAATTATTATTAATATTAATATTATTATTATTATTATTATTATTTATGGAGGATGGTGGTGGATTAAGTTTATTGTTCCATTCTAAAGAAGGTGTTTTATTCAGTATTTTATTATATGCATGATTTATTTCAATAGGTTTTAATTCTTTTATTGAAGGTATAGATGAAATAGATGAAAAATATATTTTATTTTTCTTTTTCTCTATTTTATCGCCTTTCACAATTTCTTTAATATCATCAGGAATATTCCCCTCAATTCGTTCAGGATTTTCTCTTACCATTGCTATTATTCCTTTATTATTAAATACATATATTAAAATATTGAAATTATAAAATTATTATTTTGAAATTATTTTATATGATTACTATTATTATTTTTATTATTAATAATATTATAGAATAAATAAAATATAAATAAAATTATTAAAAAAAATTTTTTTTTTTCTGAATATAATTTGATTATTTTTGATGAATAGAGAAACATTAAATAAAAATTTTTAAAACGCATTTGTTTTGTTAAATTTTTCATTTAAGTTTTTTTTTTTTTTACCTCCTGATAATAAAAAACAATTTAATATATTTCTTTCCATTAAACCTTGCGCTACTTTTTGTGCCAGTCTTTAATAAAAAAATTTTTTAAGAAAAAATAAAAATAAATATATATATATATATGTAAGTTAATAATTAGTCTTAATATATAATAACATAAAATACATATAAAATATATGAACACTTTATAAATAATTTATGAGAATCCAGTAAAATACATGTATATATATAATGATGCTTAATGAATAAATATATATATTTTTTTACCTTTCATTTTTATCATATACAATAATTAATCTATCATTTCTATTTTTATATTTTAAGATTTCATTCGAAAATTGATTAGCTCCACGAAATAAAAAGGTATGTGGATAATTAATAGCTAGATAATATTATATATGAATATATATATATTTATATTATATGAATATAGAATAGATACACAAATTATAGAAAAAGATATAATATATTAATATAATTTTATATAAAGAGATAAGTTTAATACCTCCTTTTAGATGACTATCAGAATTTTTTTTTTTTTTTTTTTTTTTTGATATCCATGATATACAATTAAAAATAAAATACATTATATTATAAATGTATAAATATTAAAAAGGAAATACATTTAATGCTTTTAGAGTTTTTTTATTTTTTTTTTTTTTTTGTAAAATTTTATATTAAAGATATATATAATATTATATATATATTATTATTATTCATTTATTACCATTCTTTATATTCTTGATATGTTCTAACGTCTAACAAAAGGACTGGATTTTCAAATTTGATATTTTCTTCATTATCGCTAGTTTGGGTATATAAATTTTCTGTCATGGATTCCACATCATTCAATATTGAAACTAATGATTTCACTTTTATTCTTTTGAAACCTTCATGTTCTTTAATTAACATATCTAAAGAAGATATAAAATTATTTTAATAAAATTTTTCACAAACAATAATAATTTTTTGATTTATCTTTTTCCTAGTCTAATAAAATGCTTTTTTTTCTCTATTTCTTTTATATATTTATTATATTTTTCTTTCTTTTTTTTTTTATTTTTCCTTACCCTTAAATTTTTCTTTCAAATATATATTATAATTTGTTTTAGAACAACCCGTATCAATAATAGGTCTTATAAAATTATGTTATATAGAAAAAACAGAATTGTATAATTTTATTTTTTTTTTTTTTTATTATTTTTTATTATTATATTAAAATAAATATATTATTAAAAGAATTAATAAATAATAAATTAAAAAAATATTTAAAAAAGACTATGACAGTATAGTAATTATGCTGTATCCTAATTACCTAACATTTTTATATTTATTATCATGGTCCATTTTTTTGTTGAAATATATTCATAAATCTTTTTTTTTAAAAATAATAATATTTTTTAAATTAAAATATAATTATCTCTTATCTTTATTTTATAATGGAAATAAATTTAATTTGAATAATAAGGCTTTTGTTTTAAAAATTATATTGAAATTTCAGTTTCAATTTTATCTTTTAATTGTTTTTTTTTTTTTTTTTTTTTTTACTTTTTATTATTATTATTATTAAAAAAAATGAAATTAAAAAAATATTTAAATAAAATTTTTAATTTATTATCTGAGGGTTACATCAAATAAGGTTTAATTTATATTTTTAATATTTTTGTGTATAAATATTTTTTTACACAAAAAAATTTTAAAAAAAAATAATTTAATAATAAATAGTAAACAAATAATCAAAAATAAATAAAAAATAAATAATTAATGAATTAATAAATAAATAATGAATTAATAAATAAAAAATAAATGAATAAATAATGATGAATAAATAATAAAATATACATATATATTAATAAATATATACTTTTCAATGCACTTTATCCATTTAGTTACATATTAAATCATAATAAATATAATAATACATTAGTATGATTTGTACATAAATTTCAAATTGAATTTATGTATTTTAACAATATAATATGTCCCAATCCTTCAAACTTGATTTTTATATATTTCAAAGAAATTTAGTTTTCTACTTGTGATGTATTATGTATTTTAAATAATAATATATTTATTTTTATTTCATATAGGTTTTATTATTGGTCTATTTATTATATATGATAACCTTTGTTCTATTTTAATATTTTTTATTTATTTTGAAGAATAGAAAATAATAGGTAAAATAGTAATGACATTATTTTAACACATACTCTTTCATAAGCTTTCATAAAAATTATAATAACCTTTTTATTTTATATATATATATTTTTAAGGTTTAATAGTAGTCCGATATTTAAATACTTCTTGGTTTAACAATAATTTAATTATTAGTTTTATGAATACTTGTTAGGTCATATAACTTTTTATATACTAAAGGGATTAATTTATAAATAACTATATTTTTCTTATCTAAGCTAGTCAAAAAAAGGTCTTCTTCATTAAATTTTTCTATGATCAAAATCCTGTTTCATATTATTTAAAAGATTTAAAAATTTTTCATTTGAATGATTAAAAGTTGCTTATAATTACATATTTTATTATAATTAACATAAAATTCAATCCTGAAAAGAACAAAGCTAGTTTTACTTAAAGTTTTATATGAATCCGTCTATTATTAAAATTTTTTGTTTATAATAAATATTAATTAAAAATAAATAAATAAATAAATAATAAATAATAAATAATAAATAAATAAATAATAAATAATAAATAAATAAATAAATAATAAAATATTAAATATTGAATATTATATAAATAAAAAAAATATTAAATATTAGATATTAAATAAATAATAATTAATAAAATATTATATATTAAATAATATTAAATAAATAATAAAATATTTATTGAATACTAAATATTATATATATATTAAATAATAAATATTATATTTAATAAATAATATTTAATTATATAAATAAATAATTTATATTTAAATTAATAATCCATAATTTAATAATTCAATAATCCATTTTTCAATTATCCATAGTTCATAATCCATAATCCACAATTAAATAATACATAAATAATAAATAATAATCAAATAAAATAGTATCTGTAATATTTATTTTATTATATCGTAATAAAAAAATAAAAAAAAAAATTATATAAGTAATATTAATATTTTATTCTAAAAAAAATAATATCTTGTATTAATAATGACTAATACAAATTGTTTTATATTTATTTAAAGAGATATTATTATTATAAATTATTATTAATTATTTATTATTAATTATAATTTTTCAAATTTGGTTGTGAATAAGACATTATTTAATAACATTTTGAATTTATCATTTGTAATTAATCATAACAGTAACATAATAAATATTATTTATTAATTACTTTAAGATAAAAAAAAAAAAAAAAAAAAAAAAAAAAAAAACTATCAAACTTTTCTGTAAAAATAATTTTTTTATTTACGTATTTATTATTTCTTTCAGTTATAGAGAATTCACCCTTTCAGGTCAACTTTTTTTTTTTTTTTTTTTTTTTTTTTTTTTTTTTTTTTTTTCTTTAATTGCAATTTTAATTTTATCTATTTATTTATTTTTTTTTTTCACTTTTCTTTATTAAAAAAGGAAATCTATTTTTATTGTAATTACTATTGTTAATAATTATTTTATTTCCCTCTTTATTTATTTATTTATTTAAAAAAAATAAGAAAAGAATAATAGTATCATCATCATTAATATTATTATTATCATTATAAGAGAGAAGAATTTTTAATAATATATCTATATTAAATCATAATTCATAATATATACATACTATAAATTGTTTCATGAATAAATAATGTTTGATATTAAAACTGTTCTTTTTTTTTTTTTTTAAATAAATACATATTATTTAATATTATTACTTATTATTATTTATTATTTATTATATTATTATTATTTATAATTTTATTAATTCTATTCCTAAAATAGATATTTAATATTATTATTTATAAGTTGTAAATTAAAAAAAAAAGAGGGAAATACCAAATAAAAAAAAAAAAAAAAAAAAAATTAATTTAAAGCTCTCTCTCTCTATGTATATAAATTTATGTTTTATTATATTTTTTTTTTAATTTTATCATTTTTTTTGTCATCATTTTTCAGTGAGTTGTGGGTTTTTTTAATTTTCTATCAAAAATTTTAATATTATTTGATATTAATACATTTAATATATTTAATATGCGTATGCATAAATACATTTCCATTAAAGTTAACAAATGCTTTAATTACATTATATATTTTAATATTAATATGATGTAGACATTTTAGAATATTCGAATAGTTCATGTTTATAATTTCTTTGTACAAAATAATTAATTATAAAAAAAAAATAAACAATATACAATCAATGGACAAAAAAATACAAATTCTAAATATTAAAAAAAAAAAAGTAATTATACTTTTTTTTTTATACAAATAATAAATAAATAAATAAATAAATAAATAAATAAATAAATAAATAAATAAATAATAAGAGGAACAAAAAAAAATCTATTTTTTTTTTTCTAATTTGCTATTCTAACAATAACTAATAATAATAATAATAATAATAAATAATTATAAATCAATAATTATAATAATAAAAATAATATTAATAATAGAAACAAACAAGAAAACAAATAAATAAATCAATAAACCAATAAATTAATAATTAATTTTTTAATTTAATATTAAATAATAATTTATAATAAAGATTTTAGTTATATCAATTTCCTTTATTGGATTAAATGCGGCTATTTTTAGTTGAAATAATAATAAAAAAAAAAAAAAAAAAAAAAAAAAGAAAAATATATACGAAGTTCTTAAACAATAATATTTTGATGATGCATTAATACAAAATATTATAAATATTATAAATGAAACTATTAAAATAATATATATAAATATAAAAACAAATTACAATAAATATATATAAAAGACAATAATAATACTTTCTATAGTATTGTTTAACTTGTAATAATAGTAGCAATATTAATATTTTTCTTATGTATGAATGTTACATCATTATGATAAGATTAGAAACCATAAATTAAATATTTAATATATGTATTTATATACTTATAAAGTAATAAATAATAATTAATGTATTAATAAATAATAACTATTCAATAATTAAAAAATACTATGTAATAACTAATTAGTTAATAGTCTATAAATTTATAAAATATGCAATAAAAGAAAAATTAACAAGGTAATTAATTAATAATAAATTAATATAATTTTAAATTAATTACATAAAATTATAATTAAAAGAAATAAAAAAAAAAAAAGTCATTATTTCTTATTCTATTAAACATTATTAAACATAATTATAGTATTAATTATATCACATATATATATATATTTACATTAAGCAATAATATTTAATAAAAACAATTAAAATATTGTAAAAAATAACAAAGTATCTATTTAGTAATGATATTTTTTTTTTATAAATATATATATATAATAAAATATATTTAAAAAATAATAATATATCATTAATAAAAGAAGAAAAAACAAAATAATTAAATAATTATATATATTTATTTAATTATTTAATTATTCTCTTTAGTTTTTATTTTTATTTTTATTTTTATTTTTTTTCTTTGAACATTTATTCTTCAAATAATATGAAATTATTTAATTTAATGTCAATAATTTTCTTGTGAAAATAGCAACTGAATAAAGATAAATCATTCTTCTTGTTACTACAATTGAATTTATTATTACTCTTTAGTATTATTGATTATTATTGTTTAAATATTTAATAGTTATTTATAATTATTAAATTCTATATATGATTATATGGCCATTTTTTTCCATTAAAATATCAACATATTATATATTTATATATTTATTAATTAAATATCATTGCTTTAAATTTAATTATATTAGTTAAGATGTTATTAAACTTATATAAAATTTTATATTCAATCTATTATTTTAATTGTTTTTTTTTTTTTTTTTTTTTTTTTTTTTGATGCTATGTTTTAATTTAATTTAAATAAATTTTATTATCATTTATATTTATTTGAAATTAAATATAAATGAATTTCAAATAGTTCAATTTATTTAATATTTAATATTTATTATTTAATATTTAATATTTATTATTTATAATTTAATATTTAAAATTTAATTATTTATTATTTAATTATTCAATATTATTATTTATTTTTAATATATATATATATATATTTTTTTTACATATTTTTAAATTTTAAAAATTATATATTAATATATTAAATCTAAAGAATTTTTCATATAATCATTTATTGTTAAGTTTATTATATATAAATTTTCACAGTGAATAAAAAAAAAATTTTTTTTAAATGAAAATTTTATACAAATCATTTTTATTATTAATTAAATAAAAGATTATATGTTTATGCATATTGAAAAAAATATATATATATATATAAAAACAAATATAACATATATCATTTTTTTATATGAAAAAAATATTAGTCTAAATGAAATGAAGTTAAAATAAATAAAAAAAAGCAACAAATTAACATAATAGACTGAATATAAAAATTTATATAAATTTAATATTTATTTTTCTTTTAATATATAAAATATTCCGTTGAAGACCTTTGAATAATAATATTAAATAAAAAAAAAAAAAAAAAAAACAATTAAAATAATAGATTGAATATAAAATTTTATATAAGTTTAATAATATTATAAATTAGATTAAGATTTACTTTTCTTTTAATATATAAAATATTCCGTTGAAGACCTTTGAATAATAAAATTTAAGTTATTATTTTTTAAATTATTGTTTCAATTTCTTTTTAACTTTTCATTTTTCAATTTAAAATATTATTAATTTTTATTGGGTTTTATTTTCAATCTCATAAACTTTTTTCTAAAAGTTTAAAATAATTCTTAAGCAATAGTTTTTTTGTATAAATAGAAAAACAAGAAAATAAATATGTAAATAAAAAATTAAATAAGTAAATAAATAAAAAATTAAATAAGTAAATAAATAAATAAATAAATAAGAAAATAACAAAGAGATAATAAAAAACAAAAAAAAAATGTTAAATTATAATTAATTTGTTATTATTATTATAAAGTTTATAAAAACAAATACAAAAAATCATTAAACAATAATAAATAAAATTATATTAAAATTTTATTATTTATTAAGCTTTGTTATACTATTTATTAAAACCAAATTAGAAAGTTACCTGATTAAATGGAATATCCACATTAACATTTCGTATATAATAATGTATATATAGAATAAAAAGAAATTGAATACTAATTTGTGTTCAAAGAATTTATAGTTATTTAAATTTATAATATTTTAATACATTTTTTTTTTTTTTTATTGAACAAATTATTACAATTTTATTTATTATAATTGTTTTAATCACTATTTTATTATACAATAATTTATATAATTTGAATCTATTATAATATTGAATGTTGTTGAAAATTAGTTTTTTTTTTTTTTTTTTTTTTTTTTTTTTTTTTAATATTAATTAGTATTTTATATTATTATTGTAATTTTTTTATGGAACTTGCGGTCATTTTTTTGTTATCTTAACCCTATTTTAATTATAATTGATATTGTTTATTAATTATAATGTAGGAATTGGAGAAATTTTTATATGTTTTTATTTATTAATTTAATATAATTAAATTTATTGTTAAAATCTATTAAAAAAAGATAAAGTGAAACATTTTTAAAGAATTTTTTTGATATAAATTATATGATTATATAATTATATAATTTATATTATCATTGATTAATAATCAATATAAAGTGAAGTTATTAATGATTAATAAATTGATATATTAATAAATAATTAATAATAAATAATTGATCAATAATTAATTATTAATAATATATAATTTATATATTTGTATTTTTTTTTTTTATTTTTCATATGTTTTTTATAGTCCATTTTTATAAATATAAAAAATTAATTATTTATTTAGTATAATATTCATTTAATTAATATTTATTCATGGATAATGAACTATATTATTTTTGTATTTTTACTTTTAAATAAATAATTATATTAATCATTTATATTTAAATAAATTATTAATTATTTAAATATTATTTAATATATATCATATAATTAATTTTATAATAGAATTATTAAATAAATGTGTATTTATTATATATTAATATATTATTAATTCTTTAATATTTTAAAATCAGTTTTTAATATATAATGAAATTTTGTATAATAATGATACTAATGATAATAATAATTTTAAAATGAAACAAAAAACATAAATTTCTTACTAGATATATTACTTTTAATTTAATAGTTTATAAAGTATTAAAAATGTATAATGTATTATTTAATCATATAATTTTCAGTTTTTTTAAACGTTTTCTTATTTTAATTTTATTTATTATCTTTTAGTAAAAAAAAAAAATATTTTAACATATTTTTATTTTAAATTATCAATATAATTATATAAAAAATTTTTATAAAGTAATAATCAGATATGAAAATTTGATATTAATAATTTATATAGTTTTATATAAAATTATAGTAGAATATAGTAAAAAAAATTATTATTTTATTATTATTATATAATACTAATTTATAAAAAGAAGGGATATATAAAATAGTATAATCATTGTCATTTTTACATACTTAAAGGATAAAGGACATCAATTGAAGTATCTGATTAAATATAAAAAATATATATAAAATTTTTATACTATCATATTTTAATATTTTTATCTTTTTTTCTGTTAATTAATAAAATAGACCGTTTTTTTATCATTAAAATTTAATTACTAAATATAGTCATTAATTTAAGTTGAAAAAATTAATATTATAATATTTAAAGTTATATTAAAAATTTAGAATTTAATTATTAAACAAATTAAATAATTTATGTATGAATAATTATACTTATATTTAGAGTTTTTTTTTTTTTTTGTTAAAAGTTAATATTATTAATGTAGGATTTCTTTATGTTGAAACTTTAATAGCATCTAAAGACATTATAATAATATACTTATATACTTGCTTATGCTTACAGAAATTAATAAAATTGAAAAATATTTAATAATATTATATGAAGATACAAATAATTTAACTAATAATGATTTTATATACTATAATAATTAAAGTCAATTAATGTTTATTTATCTTTATTTAATAATTTGAGTTTTATATTGTCATTGTTATAATTATTCATAGAAACTGCCATTTTTAACAGGCCTGTTAAGCGTATTGAAAATAGTCAGGTTCTATCAATATTTAAGATGTATATATATTTAAATTTAGATGTAAAATATAAATACATATATAGAATATTAAAATATTTATTATACATTTTAATTGTATTTTTACTATAAATATTTTAAATAAAAAAAAAAAAAAGAATAAAATTATTTAAGTATATAATTTAGTTTTTATTATAAAAGATTTTCAATTTTTTTTTTTATTACTGTTTTTTTATTACTGTTTTTTTATTTAATATAAATGATATATTACTTTATATAAATATTAAATTTAATCTATACTATTTTAATTTTCAAATATATTATAAAATATATAAGAATTAATTTTAATATATTTAAAAATGTAAATTAATTTAATAAAAAAAGTATAATTAAACATATTATATTTTATTAATTTTATCTAATTTTAAAAAAACCGTAAAGTTATACATATATATTCAAATATATTCATTATATATGAATATATATATTTTTTAAAAAGAATATCAAAATTAATTTGTAAATTCCATATTTAGAAAAAAGAATTAAAATTTTCATATTAATACAACATTTAAGGAATAAAAAAAAAAAATAATTTATAATAAAATGATATAAATTTTAAATTATATCATACTACTAATTATAAATAAATATATTATAATAGCTAGGTAGATAATATTAGAGTATATTATTAAATATATTAATATATATACTTTTTTGTTTTAATTTTATTTTATTTTATTTTTTATTATTTTTATTTTTTTTTTCGAAAATTATATAAAGGATGTAGTTAGCCTAAAAATCATTCATTTTAATTTTACAATTTATATATATATATATATATATAAAAAGAATAAGAATTATACCCCGAAAAAGAAACTTCACATTGTTATAAAAGAATTATTTTTTGTTATAAATATATAAAAAGTTATATTTATTGTAAAAAAGTATTTATTGAATAGTTTTAATAAGAAATAAATTTATTTTAAAAATAATTACATTTAATCTTTTTTTAGTATTATTAAGTTTTGTATTTTATTATATTTTACTTTATTTTTATTTTTATTTTTTTTTTTTTTTAATTTTCATTTTCTTTATAATATAATATTTCTTTGTATTTCTTTGTATTTATTATTCGAAAAAGAAAAGGGGAAAAATATATATATTTATAAAGTTCTATTTAAGAATTTAAATATTTGAATAAAACAAAAAACAAAATAGAATAACTGAACAAACAAAAAAATAAACATCAAAATAAGCAAT
>JACVTC010000004.1:1380000-1427500 GCA_016946835.1 Neocallimastix lanati (nom. inval.) | reverse complement strand
ATTTTTTATTGATTGTAGTATTAATCAATATTTTTTTTTTCTTTCATATAGTATTTTAATAATTTTAATTATACCAAAAATATTAATATTGAATAGTTTAGATATTATGCTTTTTTTTTTTAATAGTTTTATTAATTTTTTTTTTTTTAACATTTAATATTGTATTTTTATTATTGGTATTTTATATTTGGGTATATTTTAATTTAAATTATGCATTTGTTTTTAACATTTTATAAATTATTTGTGTTAAGTTATTAAGTAAACAAGTTTTATAATTTAAATTTTTAAATAAAAATTATATGCAAAACTACTCTCTAAAAATATCTTAATAATAAAATAAAATTACAATTATTCATATTTGTATTATTATTATTTTTTATTTTATTTTTTTTAATATTATATTTAATTTATTATTTTTATATTTATTATTATTATTATTATTTTTTTTTTAAATATGGTTGATCTTTGTTGTTCAGTTTAGTTTAATTTTGAATGCATATATTGTTTTCTTCTTATGTTTATATTTTTTTTAAAATATATATATATATATAATTTTATAATGGGTATAGTTTTCCTTTTTTATATTATATAAGAAATAACTTTATATATTGGTATATTTTGCTTTTTATATATTTTTTATAAAATATATTAATTTCTTATATAACTTTAAGAAATAAATTTTCAAAATAATAATAATAATAATAATAAATAAATAAATAATTAATTAATAATAATTATATTAATAATATCTTTTATTATTATTATAATTATGATAATTATTATTTTGTATGTTTTTATTTTGAAAAATTGAAACCCCACAGTTCAATATTAACACATTCAAATTTACAACTTGGTGTCAGAGGTGGATTATTATAAGTAGGACAAAAGGATGTATATCCATTTAATAAATCACTAGAAATATATAATCCAAAATCACCATTTCTATGTAATAGAAAAAATAAATTGGAATAATATATATATAGGAAAAGAAAACATGTTGATTAGAATTTAATTATTACTTATGAAAAAAATAAATAAAAACTTTTATATATAATAACTCTTTTTTTTATGAAATAAAAAAAAAAAAAAAACTTTTTATAACTATTTTTTTATATGAAAAAAAAATAATAAAAACTTTTATTTAAGATATCTATTTTTTTTTTTGTCCATATATATATTTCATTTTAGTTAATTTAAATAAATTCTTACCCTCCACCAAATGCTATAAATGATTTGTCCGTTACTATATGGTATTGATTTTCAAAGGATCCTCTAAAATATTCAATTTCCTTATTTTCATCATTTAATCTCCAAAGAAAACATTCACCAGAACCATAAAATGTTTTACTAACATGTAAGATTTCTGATAAATATGCTCCATAAATCTTTTTAAAATATAATATAATAAAATAAAATAGAAATAAATTAAAAATATATATATATATTAATAATTAATTATATTAATTTGTTATCTAATAATAATAATAATAATAATAATAATAATAATACAATAGATTAAACTTACACGTCCTTCTGTATCCAGTATAGCTAACAAAAAGGAGCCATTTAAATGAGTTTCCTCACAATTTGTTAGTAACGTACTTATACTTGATCCATAATCTATTATATTATATACTAATTCCCATGTGTGACATTCTCTATAATATGGGGGTAAAACTTTTCTTAACTAATATATGATATATGATAGAATATAAATTTTATTTAAAAATTTTATTCTTAGTAATAATTTTTTTTTTTTTTTTTTTTTTTTTTTTTTTTTTTTTTTTTTTTTTTTTACCTAATTTGACACTATTTATATTGTTATCATTTATATAATTTAATTCTCGATATACTATACTATACTACTATAATATAATATAATATAAAGATAAATATATACTTTTTCAGCTAAGAATATACTGATAACTATATTTTCATAAGATTTTCTTCCAATTAACTCAATATTTGGAAGACATAATACATCATTTATATCATGTCCATTTTCTAATATAGTACTTTTTCTTTTTTCTTTACTATTCTTCTTTTTTCTAAATTTATTTTTATTTGGATGAATTTCTTGATTAAAATCTTCTTCAAAAATTGGATTATTAGTTCCTATTTCTAAAATATCACTAATATCATAAGGTGCGTCTTTATCTTTATTATATAGTAGTGAGAAAGATGATTCTCTACCCGATGAAACTGATTTTGATTTTCTTCGTAAACGTGGATTTTCTCTATTATTAATATTCATAGAGCCATTAAAATTATTATTATTATTAACAGAATTTGAACTACTATCGTAACCTACTGATGAAATTTGTGATGAAAAAATAGATGAATTATTTCGACTTCTTGTTTTACTAAATAATAACTGTAATAGACTACTTCTACGACGACGAGGGGCAGTCGAATAAGAACTGTTATATGACAGTGATGATGAAGATACTGAAGTTACTTTAGAATATTCATTTTCACTATCTATTTCATTCTCTGTATTATCATTTTGGACTTTAGTATTATGAATGTCATATTTATCATTATTATGTATATGTAATAATATATTTTCACTACCAATTTTCTTTTCATATGTTAATTTTTCTATGCTTCTAATTTCATTATCATTATAGTCATTATTGGATTCATTACTCAACTTTATTAAATTTTCTGATTTATATTTTTTTTCTTCTAAATTATTAATTTTTTTTGATTTATCATTGGATAGCTCATCATTTTTTTCTTTATCATTTAGTTCTAATTGTAAGTTAAATGATTTATAAAAATATTTCATTTCTTCTAATATTGATGGTGTTTCATTTACTGTTAAATCATCATAATTATTATTAACTACACTGAGGGCGTTATCGAGTTTCTTTGGAAATTTTTGTTGATAAGTTTTGATTTCTTTTGAATCTCCGTTGGATATTGAAAAGTTTCTTTGTTTCGATCCATCATTAAATATAAGATCATTAAAAATATTACTATCATTTTCAGAATATTTATACTCTGTATTTTTATCATTATCTAAAATGTCTACATTATATTTAATATTATCTGTTAGAATTATGTTCGGTGCTGTCCTTGGTTTTATACTTTTATTATTTATACCTAATGAAAATGATTGACTTCTCTTATAAAGTCTTTTTCTACTGTAATTATTACTTTCTTCATTAATTATTTCATTGTCCATCTTAACATATATACTTTATATATATATTTGAAAAAAAAATTTTTCAAAAAAAAATTAAAAAAAAAAAAAAAAATAAATAAAGTTATAATTTTTAATTATATTTTATTTTATTTTGTAGAATTAAAAAATTAAAACCATTAAATTTTTATAATATAAATTAATTATATTAATATAAATTTAAGATTCACAAATAATTAAAGAGTTTATTTTTATATTTTTAAATTTTTCCATCATAGTAAATATATTTATAAATTAAAAAATTAATATATATATATTGTTTATATAATTCTTGTTTATATTTGTTTAGTTTTTTTTATTACTATTATTTTAATATAAATAGTAAATATTCATATTAATTTAAATTAAAATAAATTTTCTCAACAAAAATATGAAAAAAAAAAAAAAAAAAAAAAAAAAAAAAAAAAAACAGAACAAAATAACTTTTTAATAATGAACAATTTTTTTTTTTTAATTGTTAATACATAATCATATAAATTTTTATAAATAAACTCATTTTAATTTAAAAATTCATTTTATTTTATTCTATAAAACTATAATAAAATATCAAATATTCGTTTTTATTTTTTAAAAAAAAAATAAAAAATATATCATAACAATTAATTATTTGTTTAATTTTCAATAATACTTAAAAATATTGAAAAAAAATTTTTTTTTTTTAAACTATTATATTTTTTTTTATAATAATGAAATCTATAATATTGAATTTTAAACTTTCTTATTAATTAATTAATTATTATTAATATCTTTATTAACTATGGAAGTTTATATAATATGAAAAAATTATTAAATAAATTAAATAAAACTCTAACTGAGAAAATAAGCAATTGGTATAAATTTTTAGTTTGTATTATAATCATAAAAGTGCATGTGTAAGTAATAATAATATAAATAATCAATATAAATTATATACTATTTTTAGTATTAGGAGGAGCAATTAATATAAATATTTAGTTTATATCTTAAACGTATATAATAATATTTATTGAGTATGTACATGTGCAAGTAATCATGATATACTTTTATTGTTTTATAAAATTAATTATATTCTATTTTTAGAAAAACTGATAATGATTAATATAGAAAAAAATACCTATTTAATTCTTTAAAAAATTATATAAAAAATTTATTTATTATACTTTTTTAAATATTAAAGCTATTTAATAATTTTTTTTCTTTTTTATTTTGTTTTTGTTTTTTATTTTTTCTATCTTTTTTTTTTATATTTTATTTTCTCTATAAAGTATAATAAATATACTTTATTATTTATATAATAAATATATAAATATATCAAAAATAGTTAATTTTTAATTTCAATTTACTCTATTCATATAATTAATAATCATTAATTAATAATTAATGATTAATAATTAATTATCGACTAATTATATTTTTGAAATAATTTAAATTGAATATAATATTTTTATTTATTTTCATTATTTAATGAAACTGTATTAAATAATCTTGAGCTTTTCATTTTTAAACTAAAAAAAGATTTGTATAAATATCATATTTATACAATATTAAATAAAAATTTGATAATTGAATTTTTATTTATTCATTATGAGTTTAATGACTTAAATTTTTAAATATAAATAAATAATAATAATAAATTTTTAAATATAAATAAATAAATAATAATAATAATAATAATAATAATAATAATAATAATAATAATAATAAATAGAATAACTAAATATTTGAATATATTTTATATTAATTTTTTTTAATATGAATTTTGAAAATTCTTATTCAAAAAAAAAAAAAAAAAAAAAAAAAAATTATTTTTAAAATAAACAGAATATCTGGAAAAACAATTTATAATAAATTTTAAATTAAAAATATTCAAAAAAAAAAAAACTATTTTCAATAAAATAATATAATATAATAATAAAGAAAAAAAAAAAAAATAAAATGTGATGAATATCAATTTTTTATATTAAATATATTTATTTAATAAAAATTATAAAAAAATTCTATAAATTTAAATAATATTATTTAAAAAACAAAGGGACCCCCTTTTCTAATTTTATTTTTGCTTTATCCTTTTTTGAAGATGATACATAAGATTTAATTACTTCATGAGAAATGAAGTAGAAGATAAATCTTCAGTCAGTAAAAATGTAATTTTATTACTTACAAGTAAATCTTATAATAGTAGGTATTACATATATATATATCTTTTTAGGTCAAGAATAAACTATTTTTCATTTTATTTTATATTTAATAGTTTAAATATAGATAACTTTAATGTTTAAATATAGATAACTTTAATGTAATTAAATTAAAACACAGATAAATCTACAAATAATTATTAATGTTTTTTTATCTGTATAAAGAGTTTTATATAAAAAAAAAAAAAAGAATTTTTTATTCATATTTTATTTGTTTGGTTCAATAGTCTTTATTATTACATTCAATATAAAATAATATATGTGATAATATATGATATATTTATTAATATAAATAACTAAATATTTATATATAATAAATATTTAAAAAAAAAAAAAAAAAAAAAAAAAAAAAAAAAAAAAAAAAAAAAAGATAAAAATAAAATAAAAATAAAAAATAAAAATAAAATTATATGAATAAATTATTTTAATTAAACCTACTTTTATTTCAAATTTAATATTTTAAAAAATTTAAAAAATAGAAAAAATTTTTTTTCTCTCTAAATACATTATATAATTTTTTTTAATAAATAAAAAATTATATATGAAAATGTTTAATTATATAATTAAACAATTAAAATTATAATAAAATAAAGAATTTAAGATATTATCAGGGAAATTGTATAATTTAATATTTTATACTTTTAAAACAAAAATCAAATAAAGGTAAATAATAGAATTAAATAGTATATCATAATCTTTTCTTAATCCACCTTCATAATGTAATTAATCTGTTTTTTGAATTTAATTTTTAATAACTTTGATCTATTACTTCTCAAATATCTATTACTTTCATATTTATATGAATACAAATCTTCCTTTTACTATCTTTTTGAAACTTCTGAAATATAAAAATTTATTATTTTCTTTATTATAATATTTTAGTTTTCTTATCGTTACTGATTCTTTTTTATTACTAGTTGTTATACCTTTAATATTTTAATATTTTATTTAAAATTAGTATAATATACAATAAAAAAATTTTTTTTATTTTATTTTTGTTAAGAAACATAAATATTTAATTTTTTTTTTTTTAAAAAAAAAAAAAAAAAAAAGTTAGAATAATATAAATTATAATTATAAGTTTATTAAGTTTCCAGATTCCAAATAATATAAATTATAATTATAAGTTTTTTAAGTTTCCAGATTCCAATATATATAGTTTTCATTATAAAATATATAAATATATATATATATATTTTAAAAAAACATATTAAAGATGATTAATCATTAATTATTTAATATTATAGTTAAAACCTAAGTAGGTATGAAAAAATGGGAACAACACATACTTGCATACTTTATGTAATTTTATATGTAATTTTACTTCATTTTTTTTTTTTTTAATATTTTTTAAGATTAATTATATTTTTTGTTTAATTTTTTAGTATTAGAAAATGAATAAAGTTTATACTTTTAATCATTTTTTTAATATTTTTTAAGATTAATTATAATATAATAATATTTAGTAAATAAAGTAAATAAAGTTAGTACTTTGATTAAAAGTATAAAATTTAATCATTCTCTATTACTAAAAAATTAAGGAAAAAAATAAAAGTAAAAAAAAAAATTTTTTTTTTTTCTTTTTTTTTTTTTTTTTTTTTTTTTTTTTTTTTGACATTTTTTCTTATTTCATATATTTTTTATATCCTTCATAATATAGTATTTTAATAAATATTTTAACCACACTTAAATTGTATTATATATTTAAAATAATAATGAGTATGAACAGCTTTATTTATAAATAATTAATAAATGGATTTATTTATAAAAAGTAATAATAATAAATAAAAAAAAAAAATAGAGAATAATATTTCTTTCTTTTTAATTAGTACAATTTTTGAGAAAAAAAATCCTTAAATGTTATTTTTTTTATATTTTTTTTTTAAAAAAAATTTATACTCTGGTTTTTAATTTATATTATAAAAGCACCAGCGATAACTGCTAAAATAAGATTCATCATGAGGGATAAGGCAAGGGTATTAGCACTATCTGTATCATCACTAGTTGGTTTATTTTCAGTGGCTTTTTCATAGTCTTTTGAATCTATATTTTATTATTATAAATAATACATTTAAATGTTTAAGTCTATTAATATCAATGAAAGTCAAACAAATATAATCAATATATATATATATATATATATATATCCTATATTTATATATCACTTTTAAATAAGTGATATATAAATAAAGGATAAAGATCAATAAAGATCAAATATAAATGTATTTTATATAATACATTTATAAATAATAAAAGGGATATATAAAAAAATGAATAAAATTGAATAACAATTACCTTTTTCAACCACTGTTAATGCATTATTTCCTGATTTTAAAACAAGCTCTGTTCCAGTTTGTAAAACTTCCCCAGTAAATGGATGAGTACTTCCAACTGGGATAGTAGTTTTTAAGACTTTTTCTTCTGTTCCACCAATTTGAATTTTATCATCATTCTTTTTTGAAGCACAATAATAATATTTATCGTCATTTACATGAATAATATTTCCAATACTGACATCTTCACAGGAGGATTTTATATCAGCATACATAATATTCTTACATCCATTATTTTTATCACATTTAATTACAGGATTAGTTTGTCTATCTAAACCACCATTTAAGTAAAAACCTTCAACATCTATTGGATAGCATTTACTTTCATTACATGTTAAGAGGGTTTTTTCATCCATCTTAAACAAGGTATAGGAATTGAGATGAACAGCTTCGGTACAAGTATATTCATCTGTTTTACAATAAATTGCTTGGCATGGTTTTTCCTTAGTACATGATTTAATTGTATCACCATTAATAGCTTCTTTTTTACCTTCTTCCAATAAGTAACTACCAGTCATACCTGTTTTATTTTTTTTTTTTTATTTTTTTTTTTTTTGTAAATCATAAATCATTATATTAAATTATGAATAGATTTTATATATAAGTTTATTAAAAATTAAAATATAATTATATAATTTATCGTTTAAGTATAAAATTATTTTTTTTTATAAAAATATATAATTTGTACAATTTATATATATATTAACTTACAATCTTTTGAAATTGTGATTTTAGTATCCTCTACGGTAAGTTCACAATCTTTATATTATATATATTACGATTAATATCTGTTATAAAATATATTATATTTAATTTTAAATTTAAATATACTACCTTTAGCATAAATTATGGAAAGACCTACATTATTCCATTAAAATTAAACAAATTTTCATATTTGATTTAATAAGTAATAGAAAATTTAATATAATATTAATAGTTTTAATAAAATTTTATTCATTTTATTATGTTCATTATTTATATATTAATATATTATTTTTTATATTTCATTATTTTTAGTTCCATAACTTTAGTTTATTACTTACTTAAAATACTAGAAAGCAAAATAGATAATCTTACCATTTTATTGATTGTTTTACTAGTTTTAATAAATAATTAAAAAAAATTATAAAAGCTTTTAAAAAAAATTTAAAAAAAATATTAAAGAGAAAAGATATTGATAAATTTACTTAGCTCTATTTATATTTTATTTACTTTTTTTTTTTTTTTTTTAAAAAAAAAATAAAAATATGCAACATTATTAATTTTTAAAAAAAAAAAAATTAAAAAAAAAAAAAACTTTAAAAATGTAATCTATTTTATTATTATTAAAAACTAAATTATGTACATAATTTAAAAGTTAATCAATTTTAAAATTTTTTTTTTGCCTTAACATAATTAAATTTATATTTATGAATTTTAAAGATTTTAAACAAAAATAGATGATATTGATCTTTTTTCTTATTTTAAGTTAAAAACTTAATTTTTTTTGTTCAGCTTTTTTAAAAATATTTAGTTCTTGAATATTTAACAAAAATTTTAATATAAAATCAAAAAAGTAAATTTATTTATATTAACATTTCTACAGATAACTGTAACAAATATTATTAATAAATTATTAATATGTAGTATTAAAAGAATTAATTTTTAAATAATTTATTGATTTAATAATTTTTTTTTTTAAAAAAAAGATTATATTTAACCTAAAAATCAATTAAGCTAACTCCACTAATCGTTAAAAAAATCGGAATGATTAGTTTATTATTAAATTATTGTACTAATTTATTTCTTTATTAATTCTAGTAAAATATATATATATCAATATGAATATATACTTTATAAAAAAAAATAATATACCCAAATATTTCAGTATTTTAATTATAAATAAATATCATTACATAAATATTACATAAATAGTTTATATATATTATTTGTATATAAATAATATATGATATATTATTTATAACCTATTTATTTAATCATAAAATATTTATTATATAATAATAATTTAATATTAGTTAAAAATAAATAAATAAATAAATTTAAAAAAATAATTAATAAAAAATATTATTATACATTACACAATTATATTCTCATAATATTATAATAATAACTGAATAATATAGTAATAAATTATATCAATTTATTTTCTTATATATATAGTATTCAAAGTTTACATATTTATTTATAATCACAAAATTCAATAAAATATATTAACAATCAATATTATATTTTATGAATTTTAAACCAAAATATAAAATGAAGATACTTTTTAAAAATAAATAATAATAATAATTATATAAATAATATTTTTAATTATATTATTATATTATTATATTAATTAATATTAGAAAGAAAAAAATTTTCTTTAAAACTAATATATATTATTTTTTTGTTTATTGTTATTATTATTATTTTTATTATTGAACAAAATATATATTAATTTTATTTAAATAAAAAAAAAAAATCTTTTAAACCATATGTAATTTAATTAAATTATTTTAAAGTTTAAATATTACAATGTTGAATAATATATATATATATATATTAACTTCGCTTTATTATTATTATCATTATTATTATAGCTGGAATTACTTATTAAATTTTTTATTGATAATTCTAATGCATTTAAATCACTACATATATAAATGAAGTAATTTTGATATAAAAACTAATGTTATTATTCTTTTATTTCAATTATTAAAAAATTTATTTACAGAAAAAAAAAAAAAAAAATAAAAAAAATAAAAATAAAAAAGAAGGCATTCTAAATAGCTGTTGGAATATCATAACTATTTATACTATTATTTGGAGATTTTAATATTGTTAATGAATTATTATTTCGAAATAAAGATGAAACAGTTGATTTTGAATTAGCCTTTGAAAAACTGCGTTTAATAATATCTATATCTTTTAAGAAGTTCATTTTTGTTTGTTTTAACATATCCTGATATACTTTAATTTCTTCTGTCTTTTCCTTAATATTAGCATCAATAATTGCTGTTATAAATTATAAAAACATAGTATTATTTTTTAATATATAATTTAAATATATTTTCTTTTATTATAACCCTATAAATATTCACATGTATATATATAATAAACATATAAAACTTACATTTCAAAGCATTGTTTTCATCTTTTGCAATAAGTAATTTTTCTTTAATTTTTTCAATCTAATGAAATTTAATGCAATATTAATAAAATTTTAAATTAATAGATTTGATATAATAATAATAATAATAATAATAATAATAATAATAATAATAATAATAATAATAATAATAATAATAATAATAATAATAATAATAATAATGGATATGTGTTATTATAAATAAAAAAAAATTTATATATCATACATTATCATTATTATTAATAATAAAAATTTTTTCTTTATCTGTTTTTGATTTTGGAGTAGAATTTGATAATTTTTTTTCCAATTCTTTTATATGATTATCAGAAATTTTCTTTAACTCGTTTAATTTCATATTTTCTAAGTAGAGAGCTTTATATTGAGAGTAAATTAAATTACAGTTAGGATTATCACATTGATTATCTTTTTGCATTAATGAACAATTTTCATCATTATAGGATGATGACGATATTACTGATTTTATTTGATTAGAAAGTGAATTTATTTTATCTTCTTGGAATTTAATTTTAGATTTCTTTCATATATAATAAAGTATAATATTTATAATAATTATTTAGTATCATGAATTAACATTAATAATAAATACATAATATAATAATAATTAATAATTAATAATAATAATAATAATAATAATAATAATAATAATAATAATAATAATAATAATAATAATAATAATAATAATAATAATAATAATAATAATAATAATAATAATAATAATAATAATAATAATAATAATAATAATAATAATAATAATAATAATAATAATAATAATAATAATAATAATAATAATAATAATAAAGAATACTTAAAGTAAATATTATTTAATCTATATATATTATTATTATAAAATTATTTTATTTTGCTACATTCATTTAATATTTACCTGTTCATTACATAAATATGTTAAAGAATCTAATGATTTATTTGATTTTAATGTATTAACTTCATTCATCTTATTTTTAGGAATCTTTTTTGATATTATAGTATTATTATTATAAAATTGAAAAATAATAATATATAAATAATAAATAAAAAAAATTAATAAATATATATATATATTAATAATATGATTTATTAAATATTTTAAATACAAGATGTTTAAACGATAATATACATTTGTTTCTGAAGCTTGTAACATTAAATTTTTTACTAATTTATCATTTGTTTCTCCTTTTGATATTAAAACATCTATTTTTGATTTATATTCTCTTATTGATTTTTCAAGATTCCTATATAAAGATTAATAATATAAATTAAATATTTTGTTAATAATTTTATGATTGTAATAATAATAATAATAATAATAATAATAATAATAATAATAATAATAATAATAATAATAATAATAATAATAATAATAATAATAATAATAATAATAATAATAATAATAATAATAATAGCAAATAGTAATATAATTAAATAAAAAATAAAACTCTATTTTTATTTAAATAAAATTTACTTGTTTCTTGCTTGAACAGCATCACATTTTAATTTTTGATTTTGATTTTCGTTTTTTAATTCCTATTTCATTATTTTTTAAAAATATTTATAGAATGATCATTTTAATTATTGATTTACTTTTTCAATTATTTGAGTGTATGCATGTATGTACGTATGTATGTGTGGTTTTATTTTATAATTAGATAAAATATGATTACGCAAAAAAAATTATTTTACCTCAATAGTTTTTAATGCCCTTTCTAATGTCATTTTTCTATCTATTTCTTTTTTCTTTACATCAAAACGATGACTACTATCTAATTTTAATTCTTTTATATTAATTCCTTTTGCATCATCAATAGATATATAATTACTTAATTGTCTTGTTAATTGATTGATTCTATCCTTATAGAATTCGAAATGATTAAAAACAAAACAAACAAAAAACCAAACCAAACCAAACAAATAAACAAACAAAAAAAAAAAAAAAAAAAAAAAAAATTAATAAAATATTTAAAAATAAAAATAAATTTATTCATATATTTAAATAAATTACTTTTAACACTGCAATTTGTTGAGATCTTCCAATATATCCACCATTTGTATCTAAAATCTATAATTATAGGTAGTTTTTAAAAAGAAAAAAATTTAAAATTTTGTACAATATTTAATATATATTATATATATATATATATATATATATATATATAGTTTAAATTAATTAATTATTAAATAAATAAATAAATAAATAAAATGAAATAAACCTTTGATAATGGGATATCCTCTCCAACTTCCTTTATTAAGGCTCTCTGTGTATTTTTTAATTCAAATGTTAATTTTTGATTATTAATTCTTTCTTTTTCAAGATTAAGAGTCATCTTTTTTTTTTTTTACATTTTAATTTAAATATGTATATGTTTTTATTTATTATATAATATATAAATAATTTAACGAGGAAAACATAATTAATAATAATTCTTTTATTGAAAATATTTATTTTATTATTTTATTTATATTTAAAAAAAATTATTTACTTGATTTAATCTTTCTATTAAATTTTTTCTATCTTGTTTTAATTCGTTTATATTACTATTTGAATTTTGTTTCTTAAATTCATTGATTTTAACCTTTTTGTCAATTTCCATTTGCTGTAAGTTTAAAAAGAAATAAATTAATATATAAAAAAAAATTATTTATTGATTTTAATTTCCTTTATTTTATTTATTTATTTATTTATTTATTATTATTATTATTATTATTATTATTATTATTTCAAAAGTTATTATTTTTATAAGTATTAATATTAATATGATATACCTTTAATTTATTATTTAATGATGCATTTAAATTTTTTTCTTTTTCTAATGAGATAGTTATATTTCTTGTCTAATTTCATATATATTATTTATAAATATTAATAAATTAAGTTTTATAAATTTAAATTTGATAATTCATATATATTGAATTTCATATATATATATATATCATTTATCTATAAGCTTTATAAATTGATATTAATAAAAAATACATATATATACTTTTTTAGCTAATTGTAAAATTTTATCGTTTTCTGATCCATTTGATTGTAAAGAAATAATATCAGAATTTGATTTTTCTATAGATTTAGATGAAATATTATCTATTATATGGAGGTATAATATTTAATATTATTGATTAAAAAAAAAAAAGAAACGGTATTAAAAAAAAATGATATTGTTATAAAATAATATATATATTTATATAAATATATATTTAAACCTGATATTTTTTGTTTTAATTTTTTTATTTCATCATTTTTTTTATTAAGTTCATCACTTAATTTTTGTACAATCCCTTCTAAATTTTGAATTTTTTTAAGTTGCCCAATATTAAAGGTATTTAAATTTGAATTTGAGGTTGAATTTGAAAGTTTTGTTGAAGATAATGAAGATATACTATTATTTGGAAAAGTTATGGAAGATGAATTACTACTATTAGATAATGACTTATTTAGTGTAATATCTTGTTTATTATGATTTTGTGAATTTGTTAGATACATGTTATTATTATATCTATTATTTTCATTTCCAATTTGATTTATATTAATAGTTGATGAATTTAATATTGGAGATAAGGCGGTTGGATTTTTTAAAAATTTCTTTTTATTATAATGTGAAAAATCCTCTATTAATATACATTATATATTTATAATTTAATAAATAAAAATATGTTATTTTAATTGAAAATAATGAAATAAAATTTTTTATCCTTTTTTTTTTTTTTTTTGAATATTAAAATATAATAAAATAGTAATAATAAATAAATTTACTTTTTTTACTAAATAAATCATGCATACATATATTTTTATTAAGATACAAAATAAAAAAAAAAAAACAATAATAATAATTAATAAAAGTTTTTTAATGAGTAAATTATTTTTGAATACGAATAAAAAAGTATATTAAATTTGATTTATATCCATATACCTTGATAAATTTTCTATATTTAAAGTATTTTTATCATTAATTGATGGTAAATCTTTTACTGGAATATTGATTAAAGAATTCTAATTATTATGGTAAAATATTATATTTATTCAAATTTAATTAATAGTTAAAAAAATAAGAATTACTGAGATAAATATATATATATATACTATTTTTAATTTTTTTTTTTTTTATTAAGACTTTAGTTTCTACCTGTGATGATTTCCCAAATAATGATTCTTCTATTTCATTATCCATCTAACAAATTTTTTTATAGACATAATATGGGAAGAAATTTTTTTAAAATAATATATATAATAATAGTATTAAATTGAAGTTATTATAAGGAATATAACATTATAATTGTTGTTTTTAATTGATTGTTAATTTATATTCCACATTAAATAAATTGTAAAAAATAAAATAATAATAATAATAATAATAAATAATGAATAAAAAAAACATAAAAATAATAAATAAATATAAATAAATAATAAATAAATTAAAACACAAACATCTAAACCCATATCTTGATAATTATTTATATTATACATTTTATTTATATCATTCAAATCATCATCATCAGATTCATAACTGCTTTGAGAAGAAAATGATAAACTTCTCATTCTATTATTTTCTTTTTTAGTGATATCATTATTCTGTGATAGCATTTTTGTCTACTATTAAATATAATTATATTAAACTTTTATTTCTTTTATTATTTTTTTATTTTTTAAATTAATAAAAATTAAATATTTCAAAACAATAAAAAAAAGTAATTATTCAATTAGATTAAATATATATGTGTATAATTCTTGATATATAAAAAAAAAAAAAAAAAAAAAAAAATTATTCAAAAATAAACTTTTTAAAGTTTTTCAAAAAATTTAATTAAAACTTTTTTTTTTAAACTTGGAATAAAATATACTTCAATTGCTTTATTTATTAATTAATAAAAAATATTAATATATAGTAGTAGTAGTAAATAATGATTATGCAAATATAGTATACTTTCCACGTTTCTAAGTTTGTTATTGCTCATTTATAATAAGTTTTTGAATGAATGGATAAATTTTAATTAAAATTCATTTCGTTTATATTCATATAATTTGATGAATAAAATTTAATTAAAACAATTCACAAAAAAAAAAAGAGAAAAAAAAAATTTTTTTAAAAATAAAATTCAATTTCCTTTTATCATAAATAATATATTAATATTTAAATATTTTAAAAATATTATTTTTATTCAATTAATTAATAATCTAATACAAATCAATTGGACCTTTATTTATCCTATTATACTACCCCCCCCAAAAAAAAAAAAAAAAAAAAAAATATATATATATATATATACAAAATAAAATAATAATAAACAATATTTTTTATAAAATAAATTATAATCTAATAAAATAAAAATAATAATAAAAATCAATAATATCATTATTAAACTCCAATTTTTTTTTTTTAAAAAAAAAAAAAAAAAAAAAAATTAATAAAATACTTTATATCAATCATATCTAAACATCCATAATACTT
The DNA here is from genome assembly GCA_016946835.1 of Neocallimastix lanati (nom. inval.). Classification (NCBI taxonomy): domain Eukaryota; kingdom Fungi; phylum Neocallimastigomycota; class Neocallimastigomycetes; order Neocallimastigales; family Neocallimastigaceae; genus Neocallimastix; species Neocallimastix lanati (nom. inval.). The sequence continues at coordinate 1,411,193 of JACVTC010000004.1, read as the reverse complement.
ATATTTTTTAATACCATTAAATATAAAACAATTAAAAAAATGTACTTTTATCTTATGATAACCAAAAAGAAAAAAGAGACAATAATATAGCATTATTACTAAATATTTTTATTTTATTTTATTTTAAATTTTTTTTTTTTTTTTTTAATTCAATGATTATTTGATTAATTTGCTAATGTTATTTTTTTCTTTTTCAATATTGTTCTCTTTCCTTTAGTAAATAAAAATATTTTTATTTTATTTATTTAATTTTTTTTTCTTTCTTTCTTTCTTTCTTTCTTTCTTTCTTTCTTTCTTTCTTTCTTACAAATAAACTATACTTTATTTAATTTATATTGACTAATTTAGTATCACTTATATATATATATATATATTTTCATGTTGATATGATCTTTTTTTAATTTTTAAATATTTCTATTTTTTTTAGTATATCTTTTTTAAGGTCTTATTTTATTTCATTTATAAGTAGTAAGACGGTCTTTCACCAACACCACCAAACTTATCGAAAACAATACCAGAAATGGTGTAATTAAGCTTATCAGCATTTTCTCTAGTATCAGCTTCAGCATAAACACGAACAATATCTTCAGTATCAGATGGTCTGACGAAGCAACGACCATTTGAATATTTCTTAACTTCAGCGAAAATAATATCCCTGAAGTTCTTTTGGTGATTCTAATTTAGTATCAGCCTTAATACATTTGAATTGATGTCTATCAGCTACCTTAACTTTTTCTTGTCTGCTTGGAAGATCAGTGTATTGAGAGTCCCATTGTTCTAAAGTCCATTCACGAACAGTTAAGATAGCTTCAACTAAAAGCATATCAGAGATAGCATCACCAACAGCTTGGTTAATAAGTTCAGTTAAACCAATTAAACTTTCAATGGCCTTTTCTTGTTCTGGAGTTGAACAGTTAGCACTCTTGAAGGCCTTAATAGCGGCATCACTGAAAAGAACAGTACCATGACCATTAGCTTCAAAGTAAACACCAACATCATACTTTAAGGCTTCATGGTGAAGATGCTTAACACCTGTTTGGGTAAATGAAACTGGAATGTTAAGCTTGTTACGAAGATAGTCAGTAGAACTGCCGTTAGCATAAGCAGTTTGAACAACACCAATCTTAAGTGGACTCTTACTACCATCTTCTCTTTGAACTTCAATGTTAGCAATCTTAGCCATATCCATGATGTAACCAGCAGTTAAAGAAGCAATCTTATCTCCATCTAAAAGTCTAAATTTGTTATCTTTTTTTAATTATTTAAAAAAAAAAAAAAAGTAAAAATATTTTTATTAAATAAATTAATTATTTATAAATAATTACTTTCACATTTATGAAAAAAAGAAAAGATAATAATAAATTGTATATAATTATTATAACTTTTTTTTTTTTTCTGAAAAACTACATATTCTTAATGTTATAATATTTTACCCTTATCAGCGTAGTAGTAAACAATACGGTCAGCATCACTATCAAGAGAACAAGCACGAATTCCTGGCTTTAAGTCCATACCTTCTGGTTTGGCTTGGTTTAACTTAGGTAATTTGATCATTTTCAACCTTAATGGCAATATCATTACTTATAACATTAATCAATTCCTTTAATTTTGGAGCACCAACACCATTGGCACAATCAACATGAAGTTCAGATAACTTTGGTTTGCCAACCTATTACAGTAAAAAAAATTATTAAAAGAAATCTAATTTTAATAATTATTTCTTTAAATTTGATTTTTCCATTTTATTTAAATTTAAAATAACTACAATGAACTTCTTGAAGGCAGAGTGTAACTTGTTGTAGTAACCAATAGTAGTTGGTTCACCATAGGCATCTGGTGTACCTTTTGTGTTAATGCATCTAACCATATAGTGAAGTTGTGGAGTAGTTAACATATCATAATTCTTAATATCAGCCTTCATAACATTAAGACCGTCTAGTAAAGTCTTAACTAAAAGTTCACCACTTGGTCTATTATTTTGAATCATAGATTTTTCATTATTTTTAAATATTATTAATTATTTAGGATATATATTAATTTTAGTAATAAAATGTTTATGTTATAATATTAAATTTCAATATATTTACCTAGTATCTCTAGCAATGACAACTTTGGAATTAACATTCATTGGGATCTTTTCTTCATCAATAACCTTCTTTAAAGAATCTAGCATGGCATCTTCAGTTGAAGCGTTAGCTAATTCAGTAGCATAACCTTCCCAGGATTGCTTTAACATTTCACCCAATGGTTCAACTAACTTTACGCCATTATCCTATTTATTCAATTTTATTGTAAATTATGTATTTTTACATTATTAAAATTTTATAATATTATATTGTTGTATTATTTATTATAATATAATAATTTTATTATTTTATTATGGTATTTTATTTATTGTTTTATTATTATATAATTATATTATTAAATTATTAAATTATTATATTATTATTGTTTTTTTTATGAAATATTTTTAAATATGAATATTTATTAAAACTTACAGCTTCTGGGTTGTGAGAAGCTGTGATCAAAACACCAATAGTCTTGCCAAGAACCTTAGAACGAAGAACAGCTAAAAGACCGATACGGAACATAACTGAAGGAAGTAAGTCACCCCTTTTTAATGTAATAAATAAAAAATAAATTAATGTATTTATAACAAAACAATGCTTCATCCATTATTTTTTTTTTAATAAATAGATGTGTGTTAAAAAAATTCAGTGATTTTTTTTTAAAAATTATTTATATAATATATTATACTTTAGTTTTTATTTTAAATACAGTTGTTTAATTATTTGATTAATATTATTATTTTAATTTACAAAAAATTAATTTTCATTATCTCCTTTTATTCATTGAAAATAGTTTCTTTTATATATATATATATATAATAAAATAATCTATACTATTAAAAAAAATAAAATTTAAATAATTAAAAAAAAAAAGCTTTTAATTAATAAAATATTATTTACTTAGTACGGAAACCAGCTGTACCATAATAAGTGTAACTGCTGGTTTTGGTCAAACTTTAGCAGCAGTCTTTATAGCTTCAGCAAAAATTCCTCCAAAAGACATTTTAAATACTATGATTATAATATTTATAAAAAAAAAGATTATTTATAATTTTAACATTAATTATCTTACGAATACTAATAAAGTAATTATAATATATATAAAAATAATTATTTATTATGTCTTTTTATTTTTATCAATAAATTACCATTACATTAAAATTTATTAATAATATTAATTAAAAAAAGAGTAAAGAAAAAAAATATATCTGTTTTAATATTTATAAATTTAAATTTAATATGATATAAAATTGTATTAAATATTATATTTAATTTATTTGAATTATAATAAATTATATATATATATATATATATAAAAGTAGTATCTTATATTATTAATTATTATTATTATTATTAGTATTATTATTATTATTATTATTATTATTATTATTATTATTATTATTATTATTATTAGTATTATTATTATTATTATTATTATTATTATTATTATTATTATTATTATTAGTATTATTAATTATTAATTATTGTTACTAATTATTATCAATTTTATATTATCAAATATATTTATAAACTATTCAAGAATATTATTTTATATATAGAAATATTTTATTAATATTAATTATCAACTATATAATAAGTATTAAAAAAAAAAGTGGGCAAAATTTTTTAATTCTTATTTTTATATTTTATTTTATTTTATTTTATTTTGAATATTTATACAATCTATTTAAATCAATTAAACATTTTAAATTTAATAAAACTTTTATAAAAATCAGTTGCCTAAAAGAATTTATCATAATTATAAATAAAGATATAATTATTATCTTTATTATCTTTATAATTATTTTAATATTTAAATACTTTTAAAAAAAAAGTAGATAAACAAATAATAATAATAATATTAAAAAAGAGAAAAAGAAAAAAGAAAAAAGAAAAAGAATAAAGAAAAAAGAAAAAGAATAAAGAAAACTTTAAAAATTAAGTCTGATAAAAAAAATTACTTTTAAAAATATATATATTGATTTTCTATGTTAAATGAATTTTACGATTATTTCATTTATTTAGTTCATAATGCATATTACTTCATATTTCCAAAATTTTTTATTACAAAAAACAATTTCAATTATAACCAGAAAAAAAAAAGTTAAGATTTATTACCTTACCTTTGATTTTTTTTTTTTAAAAAAAAAAAAAATATATTTTAAATTAATACATATGGTTATTTATTAAATATGTTGTATTGAAAAATACAATTTTATTATTATTATTATTATATTTAAAAAAGTTAATAAATATTTATATAATATTGCAAAACAAAGAAAAAAGTATAAAAAAAAAAAAAAAAAAAAAAAAAATTTAATATTTTTTTTTTTATTTTTGTTTTGTTATTTAATGTATACTATATATTTTAAAACCTAAAATGTGAAATAAAATAAAAATAGATAAAACATTTTATAATCACTTTAATTTATAAATTTTATATAGTATATATATTACCAAATTTATTAAAAATAAAATAAAAAAAAAGTTAATCTGAAGTAAATAAACTGGATGATTTTTGGAAATTAACAAAATTATATGGTGAATTTTCCAATCCACCAGTTTCACCAATTTTATTATTTCTCTTATTAGAACCATTAGAGTTTCGAGTTGATTTTCTATTTAAATTAATATTGTCATTACTAAATCCTTTACCTTTTCCTTTACTTTTCTTTTTATTTTTATTTGATGAAAACATAGATGACTTATTATTATATAAAATATCTTTTTCATATTCATCCATATCATCATCTACGCCGAGACCACTCGACGGAGATTTATTTTGAGAAAATCCTTGATCAAAATAGGATGCACCAAGTCCACTTTGATCTCTAACAATAACTTCAATTGGATTGACAATACCATTTGTATTATTAGTTCCAAGAGATTCACCTGGAGTCCAACCCATACTTTGTAATAATTTAAAACCTTTATTACTATCAGAAATTGGATTAGCATTTTCACCAACTTTAGAACCAAGTTGAGGTTTATTGATTGAGGATTTTCCTTTACTTTTATTATTATTATGATATTTACCACGTCTCTTTGCCATATCTAAATTACGTTTTCTTACATCCATATTTGAATGGCGTTGAGCTTCAGTTTTACTAAATACCGTTTCAACAATACTATTCCAATTATCCGGTATTTTGCTTCTTGAGGTACGAATAAGATTTGTAATTTTTCTTTTTCCGGAACCTCTTGTTTTTAATTTAACATTATATTCAATAGCAATCATACCTACGCTTTTTCTTAATTCAGAAGGAAGATTTCCTAATGGAATACTTTCAAATCCATTAGTAACAAATTCTTTTATTGTAATATTAATATGTTTTAAATATTTAAAAACTTGAGGTGAAGTATGAAGTCTATTTCCTTTTTTAGATTTAAGGACTTTTTGAATTTTTTTATTTTCTTTTTTAAGATTTTCTTTCTTCTGCAAAAGATATTCCTTCTTTTGAGCTAATTCTTTCTTTTGAAGCTTTTTTTTTTGTAAACGAAGTAATTGATCTTGATTACCATTTACAACATTTTTAAATTTTGAATTCTTTAGTTTTTCTACAAGTGCTCCATCATTTAAATTCCATGTAGAATCACCAGAATCAAAGTCGCCTTCATATAAAAAATCATCATCATCGTCACTTACTAATATTTTTTTTTGACCCAATTTACTTTGAAATATATTATTATTTAACTCTCTAGAATTTTCATTTTCATTAGTATCATCATCGTCATTAGTGTCATTAGTATCATTAGTGTTATCGCTATCATCAAAATCATCATCATCATTATCACTATCATCAAAATCATCATCATTATCAATATCATTAGCTTCACCATCACTTTCATCTATTAATATTATTTCTTTATCATTATCAGTACTACTTATTGTATTAACACTCATATTATCACTTACTATTACTACATCACTATCATCATCATTATTATTGTTATCATCGTCATCAAGAGATATAACATTCTCATCATTTGAATTATTATTATTACCACTCTCCAATAATGTAATTATATCAATATTATCAGTACTATTATTATCATCCTCAATTTCAATAAAATTTTTAATTTTACTCTTTTTATTGTTTCTTAATTTAGTATTATTACTATTATTAGATATATTTTCAGCGATTACTTCTACTTCTTCGTCATTATCATTTATTTGATTAGAATTTGAAGAAATTTTATTATTTATTTTATTTTTTTTTTCTAAATCTTTTTTACCCAGTTTCGATAATGCTTTTTCTATTTCAGTAATAGGAATATTATTACTTTCAACTTCAATAAACATATCATTTTTTTTTGAATTAACAATATTATCTTTTTTTTTATTATTTTTCTTTCCCTTCTTTTTTTTCTTTTTATTGTTTCTATTCTTATTGTTACCATTGGTTACTAACATCAAATTTCCTTTATTTTCATGAGGATCATCTATTTTACTATTTAAGGATTCAGTATTCAACTCAACTGACTCATCTGATGAACTATCGTTACTTTCTGAAGATAATTTATTCTCTAATAATTTAATTAAATCCATTTCTATTTCAATTGGTTCTGTTTCAACCCCTACATCTGATTTTATAATATTTTTTGCAAAAGAAGAATTCAAAAAATCAATTTCATCTTCTTCGCTTTTATTATCGGGTGCACTATCAAGTAATTCATTAATTATTTCATTATTACTTTTTTCAGAATCATCAAGTAATTCTTTAATTATTTCATTATTACTTTCTTCAGAATCATCAGTAACATCATCTTTACAATTTTCTATATAATCCTTTATGATATCGTCATCCATATAATCATTAAATGATATTTTATTTAAAATGTCAAAAGCATTACCATTTATTACTTTATTATTATTATCACTATCATCACTTTTCACATCAATATATACATCATCATCTATTATAATTGGATTATTCTCCGTTGGATTACTATATGTTTCATTTTTTTTTAAAATTTTCTTCTTTTTTTTATTCTTTTTTTTACTATTTATTTCATTAATTTCAATATAATTTTGTTCATTAGCTATTCTTGAATTATTAAAATTAGAATTTTCATTTTCGATTACTGTATTTAAATTTTGTAATGTTGAGTCTCCTTTTAAATCTTCAAAAATGAAATCATCCATATTATATTATTTTACTTATTTATTTCTTTAAAAAATATAAATTTATTTATTATATAAAACTTAATAAGAATATAAATTATAAAATTATTTACGTATCGTGGGTATACTTTTATTAAATAGAAATTATTTCTTAAAATATTATATTAAAATACTAAATTTTGAAATATAAATCTAAAAAGTTTTTATAAGCTATATTTTTTTTTTTTTTAGACGGGGAAGAGAATTTATAAGCTATATATTGTTATTTGTTTATTTATTTATTTATTTATTTATTTATTATTTATTATTTATTATTTATTATTAATTATTTATTTATTTTATATATTATTTATTATTTATTATTTATTATTAATTATTTATTTATTTTATATATTATTTATTATTAATTATTTATTTATTTTATATATTATTTATTATTAATTATTTATTTATTTTATATATTATTTATTATTAATTATTTATTTATTTTATATATTATTTATTATTTATTATTTATTATTTATTATTTATTTAATCTATTTTAATTTATAAATTTTATTTACTAATGTTAATATATTATGAATTACAATGAATTAAAGAAAAAAATTTTAAATTTTTAATTTATGTTTATATAATTGTAACCAAATTCTTTTAGCAATATATGTTAAATAGTTAATAACTCCTGTAACACCTTAAATAACACAAATAAAACAAAAAAATAACACGAAAAATAATATTAATGGTATAAAAAATACAAAAATTTTGTTTGAAAAATAAAAATAAATTTATTAATTATTTAAATATTGATAAATTTTGATACAAATATACAGATGAAAAATAAACATGAATAACAACACCTAATACTAATATCAAAAATAAATAAACTTACTAGCAGCAAATCTAAGCAAGAGTATATAAATAATAAAGATAACAATATTGATCCTACAAATAAAATTGTAAATAAAAATATTCATTATTATTATAACAAAATAAGAGAATCAAATTACAATATTCATAAAAAATAATTAAGAAGCACATAATGAGTACCCATCTCCCATTATGACCATAACAGATATATCTTAAGTGTTAAGTAGTTGTACTTAAATGATCAACTACTATAAGGAATTTGTAGAAAAACATGGCACCTTTTACCCTAATCGAATAGGTTCACAAGTAACTGAATTATTACTAACAGTATTAATGACATACTTACACGAGTAGAAAATTTAGTTCCTTCGTTAATAATTACTGTAAACCCCAAGATTGAAGATACGAACGTTTTATTTACGCTGCTTATGTAGATGTAATTACAAGGTATCCTATAAACTGTTATTCTCTTTAACATTAGCTCTATAGATTGTGTTATAATTGAAATAAATATAAAAGAAAAATTTAAAGGAAAAGCTAATGAGCTCTTACAGTATATATTTAGGAATATAACGTCTCCGACTATATTTCATCAATGATATGTGAAAACAACAGAAGTTCTTTACCTCTCTTTTAGAGACTTCTTTGCACCTCAATCCAAAAATAAAAATAAGGGAAAAAGATCCTATTATTGAAGTTGTCCCTATTACTACTCCTGTCATTCCTATGGCATCAATTTCTACTCCTAAGTCGGCCAATCTAGAATCTCCTCCTACAACCACCTCTAGCAAACATATACGTTTAGAAACAATTCGTAATACAAAATTAAATGAGACTAATTCATCTAAGCAATTCTCCAGTAGAGCTTTGTATCGCGAATACAAAGTTATTAATTCAAACATTGAAGAATGGACAAAACAAACTGTTGCCAATCTTTAAGCTGATAAAAAATTGATATCCTTCTAAGTCCCTTATGAACTCTCCTTCTTGGATTCAACATCCAATAATGTTGATAACCCTTCTTCTTTTCAAAAATTGTTCAACATTCAAAAACCTCTATTTTCCGACAACGTCGAAAATGCCGATGATTTTGTATATCAATTTTACTATATATCTTCACTATTTCGCTCCTCCTAGTAAAGAATACCTCACTACCTCTTTCCTTTCCTGCCAATTCTTCAGCTCTAGGGACGTCAATATTGTTTGGGATTTCAGGAGAATGTTTAGGATTGAATCCATAGTTAGCAAAGAAAGATAAAAGTTAGAGAATTCTTGAATAGCATTATTATAACTGAATTCTGCGAAATAAAAATATTTATTCCAGTCGGAACCTTCTTAATTTGTGAAACATCTTAAGTATTGTTCAACAATGGAATTCACCCTCTCCGTCAAACTATTAGTCTGGTATTGAAAGAGAGTTGAAAATTTCATTTTGTTGTTTAAAGCATTGCAGATGACAATCAAAAATTTAGATGTAAACTGAGTACCTCGATCAGAAATGATGCCATCAGGTAGACCATGAAGGCGAAAGATTGTTTTCATAAATACTGAAGCAGTATCAGTAACAGAAGGAACATTTGAAAGGGAAGAGAAATGAGCCATTTTAAAGAATAGATCAACTACAACAAAGATGCAAGTGAAACCATTAGATTTAGGAAGATCCTTTATAAAGTCTATTGATATCGAAGACCAAGGGTGAGATGGGATTTCAAATGATTGGAGGAATCCATAAGGTTTATGTCGAGACTCTTTAGTACGAAAACATGTTTCACACTAGCGAGCATAATCTTTAGCCTTAGTAGAGAGAGAAGACCACCAAAAATCTTGGTTTAAGAGATTAATAGTTTTTTGAATATCAAAATGACTAGCCCCAATAGCAAAGTTGTTATAATCAGTTTCAACCATAAATGGGATATCACAATCTGGTTAAACAAGAACTGGTGCAGTAGAAATTTTATATTTAATAAGGTTGAATGCTTCTTGAACTTCTTTATACCAAATGAACTTAGCAGATTTCTTAAAGAGTGAAGTGAGAGGTTACGCAATTTTGGCAAAGTTCGGAATAAATCTTTGGTAGTAGTTGAATAATCCTAAAAATTGTTAAATTTCTTTAACAATGGTTTGAGTGGGCCATTCGAGGATAGAAGATATTTTCTTATAGTCCAAAAGTATACCATCTGTAGAAATTTGATGACCAAGAAAGTCTAAGAAAGGAATGCAAAATTCGCATTTTTCTAATTTGGCATAGAGACCAGATCTTAATCTTTGTAAAACTTCGTCAAGGTGATCGAGATGTGTTTCAAGATCGGATTAAAAAATAATGATATCATCAATATAGCTAAAAACGAAAAAACTGAGAATATCTTCAAGAACGTCGTTTATAAGGTGTCGAAATACGACTGGGCATTCTTTAAACAAAAAGGCATGACCAAATATTCGAAGTAGCCATATTCGAAGTGGCCATTGTATCTTCTCCAGATACATCAATATATGGAAATATATTTTTTCTCACTGTATTAGATGATTATACAAAGTATTTATGAGTTTTCTTCATTAAAAACAAAAGTGAAATATATAACAAATTTAAAATATGGTATAATAAAATAAAAAATATATACAACAAGAACATAAAGTGAATACGTTCTGATGACAGAATTCACTAATAAAAATTTTACAAATTTTTGCGAAGAAAATGGAATTGAGCAAAAATTCTCAATTTCATATGATACTACTAATAATAAATTTAATATTTCAAATATTTCAAATAAACAAATAAATGAGAATTTGAATTTGAATTCAAATATCGAAAATTCTAAGAGTAAAAATAAAAATCATTCTTCAATTAAAAATTTCGAAGGTAATAACATAAAAGGTAACATAATCAAAGAGCAACTAAGTTTTGATAAGTATAAAAACAATAATATTCAAAAATTAAAATTTAATTAAAATTTGAGAGGTAATGATGAAATTAATTCATCAAATGAAATAAATAACCAAATAAACAATAAGGAATTTAATGAGGTTAATAAAAACGAATTAAGTAATCAATATATATGTACGAAAGGATATAAAAAAAGTTTTTGGAAACTCAAAAAGACATTATATGGATTGAAGCAATCCGGCCGTCCCTGGAATAATTAAATAAATAAAGAATTAATACACATTGGTTTTAAAATATTGAAGAGTAAGTCTGTAAAAATAATAAAATAATATGTTTGTTAACTATTTATGTTGAGGATATACTCATAACAGGTAAAGAAGAAGGTGTAAATTAACGATTGTTGAAACAAAGATTTAATATAACTGATATTGGTCCAGTAGATACAATTATTGATATAAAACTAAAATAAAACAACAAATGGATATATATTTCACCAACAGAAATATTTGGAAGTTTTATTAGGTAAATTTAATATTGATGATTATAAACCATCTCAAAATATAATTCCGGATGAATATCCTGAGTTAAAAGGTAAGAAATTTAATATTACAGAGTTTAAGCAAGCTATTGAAAGTTTATTATATTTAAAAATATATACGCTCTCTGATATATTATTTGTAGTAAACGAAGCTTCGCCTAAATCAGATAAACCTACTAATGAGGATTAGAATAATTTAATAAAGGTATTTTGATATCTCAAAGCGAACAAAAATTATGGACTGAAATTTACAAAAGATACAACATTGAATGTTTATATGGATGCAGATTATGGAGGAGATAAAGAAACAAGAAGATCTACAACTGGTTTTCTGGTAATTACACCTACATACTGATATTCAAAATTACATCATTGTGTGGCAGTTTCTACTGCTGAAAGTCTATTATGAAATTGACGTTTGTAATAAATGTTGCTTATGGTACTAAAACATTTTTAGCGAATTAAAATTTAAATATAAATGCATTACTATAAACGTTGATAACAAAGCTACTATTCACATTAGTGAAAATGAAACTGTGAACCCAAAGCCAAGACATATTAATGTAAGATATCACCATAAAAGAGAAATTATAGAACTAAACAAGATAAAAATAAGATACATCAAATCAAATGAAATCTAGCTGAAGTTTTATAAAATATTTGAATACTAGTCTCCCCTTTAAACGTAACAGACTCTAATTAGCTTTATCGGCATAGACGCGGACTAGGTCATAATGAATTTTATTATTATTATATTGAATAAAAGATCATTTTTCTATTTATTATTTATTATTTATTATTTATTATTTATTATTTATTATTTATTATTTATTATTTATTACTTATTATTTATTATTTATTACTTATTACACTTATTACTTATTATTTATTATTTATTATTTATCATTTATTATTATTTATTATTTATTATTTATCATTTATTATTATTTATTATTTATTATTATTTATTATTATTTATTATTTATTATTATTTATTATTATTTATTATTTATTATTTATTATTTATTATTTATTATTTATTATTTATTATTTATTATTTATTATTTATTATTTATTATTTATTATTTATTATTTATTATTTATTATTTATTATTTATTATTTATTATTTATTATTTATTATTTATTATTTATTATTTATTATTTATTATTTATTATTTATTATTTATTATTTATTATTTATTATTTATTATTTATTATTTATTATTTATTATTTATTATTTATTATTTATTATTTATTATTTATTATTTATTATTTATTATATATTATTTAATTCATTATTATAATAATTGTTAACACAAGTAAATTTATGATAAACAAATTTGTTATTACTTCTTAGGAATTAAGTATTATTTTTAAATGTAAAAATTATATGTATTTAACTTGATATAAAACAAATATGCGTAGCAACATATTTGTATATTTAATAATATTTATTAAATTTATATCTCTTCTGTCAGTAATAATATTTGAAATAATTTCTTATTCATATATTATTCAATATTTATATATATATTATTAATAATAATACTAAATATATTAAATTACATAGTTAATTTCTTCTAAATATATATAATAAGAATATTATTATATATAACTTAAATATTCTTATTTATTTCAAAGTATATATTAAAAATACATAATTCTTATATATATTATAATATAAGGAAATAGTTGTAGTTATTTTAATTATAATTAAATATATATATAGTTGATATAATTTATTATATTCATATTTATTAAATAATTATATTCTTATATATTTAACTTTATTATACTTATTTTCATTTTAAAAATTATATAGTTATATATATTATTTCTGATATATTTATTATATATTATACTATACTTCGATATATTATATTTTAAATGTATATTTATTATTATTAATATTTGTAAATTATTATATAGATTTCCTAATAACTACTCTTCTTTATTGTAATTTTGAGAAGACCCTGATTAATTGGGTTCATAAATTATAAAATATTAATAAAGGTTAATTAAATATAACAATACTACATAAAAAGTCCCGCATATCAAACTATTATATTCAAATATATCACATGCATCAATAATTCTTATATACATAATTTCAGATAAGCCAATGATAAAAGATGGTATATATCATGTTTCACATCTTTATCTAATAAACTAAATAAAATTATTTATAAGAAAATAATTAAATTCATTCAATAGAAATAAATTCATTTTATAACCTTATATGTTATTAATTATTTATTATAAAACTTATAATACTAATTCTTAAGGTAATTAGTAAACCTCTACTAAACTTATCTAATTTTACAGGCTAATTAGTAACCTTTAAACATTCTTTTTATTATTATCTAATTTTACTGGACAATTAGTAACATTTTGTTAAATAAATATTTTATATTCCTATTAATATTAGTTATCTAAATTAAAGTAATTTTTATAAGCAATAATTTATACTAAAGTATTAAACATTTCTAAACAATTACATTTACAAGTTATTTTTATAATTTTATTAATATAAATTTTTTACTATTTAACTATATAATAATTTTATACTTATAATCTATATAACTTTAATATATTTATTTTAATTTATTATTATTTAAAGTTTCATTCTATATCACCAATAATAATATAATAATTAGCATTAGTAATAAAATAAAATTTAAAAAAATTTTAAAATTCTTAATTTATGTATATAATTTAATTGAATGCATAATAAAATTATTTTTATATAAACCTTATTTATATGTTTATTACTTATTACATAATATATTTTTTATAATAGCTTAGCAATAAAACTTTTAAAAAAAAATTTAAAGTATTTAATTTATGTATATAAAATTTAACCGAATTCTTCAACAAAATATATTATACATAATGAAATTCTTTTTTTTTCATATAAACCTTATTTATATATTTAAAATAAATATGATATTTATTATTTATTATTTATTATTCATTTAATTCATTATTAATAGTAATAATATAATTTATTAACATTAGTAATAAAATAATTTATTAAAATTATATATATATTTAGCCGAATTCTTTAACAATATATATTACCTTCAGAATTCTTTAACAACATATATATTACCTTCTGAATTCTTTAAAATAAATTTATAAAAGAAAAAATATAAATACCAAAAATTTTACTTATTAAAAAATATAATAATATCCTTTTCCCTAGATATTTCATTGGTAAATAAAAATTTAATATTTATATTTTTTCTTTTCAAAAATTTAAATACTTTTTTCTTGGATAAGAAATATCAAATAATTTCGTTTATTATTTTATAGTAATACATTAATATGTTCCATAATACTTTTGTCAACACTTCCTTATCACAATCCAGTAATTTCCACAAACTCTTTTGAATTATCAAATATTAAAAAAGAAGAATCTTTTTAATAACTATAAAAAAAATAATAAAAAGTAATATAATAGTAAATAAATAAGAAATAAAAGCATATACATAAATAAAATAGTATAAAGTATTGTCTTTAAGTATATTATATAATGTTTATATAAATAGTTTAATATTTTTTAGTTCTTATTAAATTCTGTAAAATATAGTTCATTTTTAAACTTTAATAGTTAATATAAACTAGTTTCAATTTATATATTTATTATATATTATTTTGAATTGGATATATTTTATTTAATCGATTTATCTATTTTAAATAAATTAATATATTAAGTATAAGTATACTTTTATATATTTATTTCATTATATTCAATTGTTAGACTCCTCATTTAATAGAATTTTTATTTTCATCAATAAACAAGATGATAATATAAATTTATATATTATATTAATAAATGATCTATGTCACTAAATATTTTAATATATATCATATTGTAATATGATATGTATTAAAATTCTTAACTTTTTTCAATTACATATTTTTATTTTATTAGATAAGCCTTATATATATATTTTTATATAGAAACAAATTAATAAAAAGTAATACTTCTATTATTATTATTATTATTATTTGTATATTTATTTTATTTATTTATTATAATTAAAACTATTAAAATATAGAAAAACAAATATATATATTAATCTATACAAGTAACTGTGACAAAATATTTATATAAAAAATAATATTATATGTAGACGTGATATTTACCTCTTAATAATTTGTTTTTGAAAAGTAAATAATATATTATAAAAAATAAAATTTTATTATTTATAATTAATATAAATATTTTGTATTATTTATATTATAATTATTAATATATATTTATTAAAATATGTATTTTATAAAATATATACATATTAATTATGTCCATAAAGGGCAATTTGGGACATTACACTATCAAATTCTGATATTGAAAGGATATCATCAATTCCTAATCTTAAAGAATTGTATGTTAATAATATTTTTATATTTTGAATTAAAATTAAAATAATAATAATAATAATAATAATAATAAAATAAAAAAAAATAAAAAAATAAAAATAAAATAAAATAAAAATAAAATAAAAATATTAATTTTTTTCTAAATAATACTTTAATATTTTGTTTTATTAATATATTATTATTAGAGGATTATATCAAACCAATTTGGAAAAATTAAACCTAGAACCTCTAAAGAACCTTAAAACTCTTACTTTATTGTACATATATAAATATATCAATAATAAATATTGTAGTAACAAAAATATGTTCATAATGATATATGTTATTTTTTTTTTACTTTCATAAATATTAGAATATTATCTTCAAAAGAAACAATTAAATTATTAGGATATATTTCAACCTTTGAAAATTTGAAAAAATTGTTGGTATAATTAAAAAAAATAATTTTAATAAATATAATTATAATTTATATTAACTTTATATTTAATTAATTAAATTAAATTTACAATTAGAGCTATTGATGATATAGTATTAAGTTCAATTCCTGATTTTTCTATTAATCATAATAACCTTGAACATCTGTAATTTTAAAAATTTAAATATTTAATTTTTGTATTATATATTATTATTATTAAAATTATATGGTGTATGTATGTATACATACATCCATATATATATGTTTTTATATATATACAAATATATATATATATAAATAATGAAGTTTATAATATTTTATAAAATATTTTTACTCTACTTTTAAAAAATGATTCATAAATATAATTAAAATTTGTATTAATCTTATATTTATTTCATTAAATTATATAATACCATTAGAACTATTAACTTTTTGTAAATTAAATTCAATCCCTGATTTCGTTTTTAATCTTAACAATCTTGAATATCTGTACGTTTAAATTTTTTAAATATTTAATTTTATGTTTTATATATTATTATTATTATTATATATCTAAATATATTTATATATATTAATAATATAATTTATATATATATATATATATAAAAGTGATTTAGGAATTAATTGAATTTCAAAAATTCCAGATAAAATTGAAAATCTTAAAAATCTTAAACACATGTAAAAATATATTCTATATATAAAATAATTATTTTTTAAATGTTAAAATTAATACTATTATATTAAAAAAAATTAATAATTTATATAATTAGAAATTTTGGAAATAATAATATTTCTAGTATTTCAAATAAATTGTTCAATCTTGACCTTGTAACAATGTATATATTTTAATGAATTATTTTTTTTATATATATATTTAAAAGTTTAATATATAAATTATTTGAAATTAATATTAAAACTAAAAAAATTTATAGTAATTTTGAATATAATAAAATAACAGAAATTCCAGATAAAATATTTGATCTTATAAATCTTAAAGAATTGTAAGTTCTTTTTTATAATAAATAATAATAAATATTTAATATTAATATTATATGATAAATATTAAATATTAAATAATATTAATTAATTATTACAATAAAAATAATGATCAATAAAAATAATTAAAATATATATAGGTATTTATCAAATAATCAAATTACCAAAATTTCAGATTCTTTTGGTAATCTCAAAAACCTTGAAATATTGTAAATATATAAATCAAATAATAATGTTAAGTTTATTACATTATAATTACTAGTAATAATTTCAAATTTTAAATATATATATATATATATATATATATATTCACTTTTTAATATTAAAGGGATTTATCAAATAATCAAATTTATTCTGAGCTTCCAAATTCATTAAATAATTTATTAAATTTAAAAATAATGTACCTATTAATGAATATATTAATATTAATATTAAATTTATTAATAAATAAATATTATGTATATACTTATTAAAATAATGATAAATTTATTAATTACATGTAATTTATAAATATATTGATATACATTTAAAATAGTAATTTAAGAGGTAATGTTGATATTAAAAGAAAAATATTAACAAATGAAAGCCTTGAAGAATGCTCTTATAATTCAAAATATAATATTTGTAAAGCTAAAGATTTAAAATGCTTTACTCAAGGTTATTGATCAGATAACAAAGATAATGAGATAAAGCCATGTGATTCTAATACTAATGTTAATGATAACTCTGATGAATGTGAAGAAATACATAAGTATCTAGAAAATAAGAAATCAGGAAGCTATGAATCATTAATTTCAAACTGTATCAATAACAGTAATGGAAAAGTTAAAACTATGTAAATATTTAATTTAATATATATATAT
This sequence comes from Neocallimastix lanati (nom. inval.), assembly GCA_016946835.1. Classification (NCBI taxonomy): domain Eukaryota; kingdom Fungi; phylum Neocallimastigomycota; class Neocallimastigomycetes; order Neocallimastigales; family Neocallimastigaceae; genus Neocallimastix; species Neocallimastix lanati (nom. inval.). The sequence goes on along the minus strand of JACVTC010000004.1, from coordinate 1,393,051 downwards.
ATATATATAAATATTGATCTATATAAATAATTATCAAAATATATTTTAGGAAAAGAAAATAATTAAAATAATTATATTATTATATTAAATGAAGAAAATATAACTATACTTAAATTATTAAATTATATATTGCATAAAAAAGTATATTAATACATATTATATTTTTATTATATATATGTGTGTTTTAATTACTTAATATAAATTATATAGAATATTTGAAGATGGAGAACTTAATCAAAATTACATTGATCAAATTTCCAATTTAAAAGATCTTGAAGAATTGTAATTTTAGAAAAGATACTTATATATATAATTATAATAAATATTACGTATTAAAAATATATATATATTTATTTTTTTTGATAAAAAATTCATAATAAATTTATTTTATAATGATTATAATGATTATTTATAAAATTTTAATTAATAGAGCATTTATACACAATGAATTATCAGGAAATCTAAAATTAAATTTACAAAATAATGCAAACTTATTTCTTTGTAATTAATTCATTATTTATAAATTTTATTTTTTTTTTTTTCTATCTTCATAATATAAAAAATAATAAGTAATAATATTATTAATAAATTAAATAATTAATTTATTTACTTTATATTACTTTTATTAGAGAAATTGATATATATGATTTATCTAAACTTTCATATAATCTTTCTGAAGTTACTAATTTGGAAAAATTGTAATTTATAAAAATTAATTATCAATATTTATATTTTAATAATAATAATATTATTATTTTATTATTAAATTATTAAAGAAAAGATCTAATAATAAATATATAACTATATAATTATTTATTTATTTTTAAAAAATCTTGAATTTCTATTAATATTAAATTCTGTTATTTAAAAAATATAAATGTTTGAACATTTAATAAATAATAATAATAATAATACTATAAAACGTATAACTATTATATATATAATAGAGTTATGAATGCAAATAATATAAAAATAATTCCTGATGACATTCTGAAATTGGAAAATCTTAAACATCTGTAAAAAAATAATATAAAATTTTATTTTTTAATATAAAAATGTTTTATTTTTATGTCCATTATTACATAATAATTAATAGTTAATTTATTAAAAATTTTAATATTAAATTTTAAATTTCAGTGAATTAGCAGAGAACGGTATCTCTAGTATTCCAAAACAAATTGAGAACCTTAAAAAACTTGAGCACATGTTAACATCAATCATTACTATAAATATATATTATAGATTAAATATAAATTTTATTAATAAAATATAAATATTTATTTTAATTATTATATTTATATAATTATTATTATTTTAAAGTGATCTTTGGGATAACCAAATAGAAACCTTACCAAAAGAAATATTTAATATTAAAAATCTCACATATGTGTATGTTATATATTAAATATAAAATATTTAAATATTAAAATATTAATAATATGTTTACTATGATATTTCAATTAAACCTTTCTTTATTAAACAAATTATATAAATTTTGCGATCTTGGTTATAATAAAATTTCAAATATTCCTAATGATATTATAAATCTTAAAGAAATTAAATATCTGTATGCTTTATAATTTTATATGAAATATTAGTATAATTAAATGTTTTTTTTTTATTTTTTATTTATTGAATAAATAAAAATTATTTATTTATTTAATTAAATATAATTTTAATAATTTATATAGCAATTTGGAAAATAATGGTTTAAAGATAATTCCAAATCAATTTGGTGAACTTGAAAATCTTGAATTTCTGTAAGATTATAATTAAAATTTTTATTTTTTATTTTTTTTTTTATTTTTAAATAAACGATTTTAATTATATATAATTGTTAAATATAAATTATAAATTAATAATTAATACAATTACTAATAAAAAAATAATAATTTATTAATTCATTTATTATTAATAATTAAATAATATTATATTTTATTTTATCATTAGTAACTTGAATGAAAATGAAATTTATTCTGAAATTCCGGAATCTTTAAATCAATTATCGAATCTTAAAGAAATGTAAATAAAATCATTTAATGATAAATAAATAATATTAATAATAATAGGCAATATATAATTTAAATTAAATATTATATAAATAACATTTAATATTAGGATTATAAGATAAAATAGATTTAAAAGAAATAAATATAGAGTAAATATTGAATAAATATTAATAATCATACTATATTTATTATTGTTAATAATTAATATTAATGAAATAGATACTTAGAATTTAATGTAGACCTTAAAGGGAAAGCATTAACAAATGAGAGTCTCGAGAAATGTACATACAATAAGAATTATAATTTATGTAGAGCAAAAAATATAGAATGTTTAAGAAATTCAGATGAAAAAGATGGATATTTGTTTGAACTATGTAATTCCGAAATCAATGATAGTTCAAATGAATGTGATAAACTATATAATTATTTAGAAGGAGAAGAATCTGGTAGTTATGAAAGTATAGTTAATACCTGTAATACTAATAATAAGGGGAAAATAAGAATCTTGTAATTATTAATATTATAATGTATTTTATTTTTTAAAATATAGAATCATTTAAATTTAAATATAATTTATTAAATATTAATAAAACTTTTAATTATTTTTAATTTCAATAAAATAAATTTATTAAAATAGAAAACTTGATTTATTTGAACAAAATGATCATCAAAAACGTATTAATGAAATTGGCAAATTAACCGAAATTGAAGAATTGTAAGTTAATAAATAATTTAAAAAATTAAATAAATAAAAATATTCATTAACAGTAAAATTAATGCATTATAACTAATTTGTATATATATTATTATCATTATTATTATTATTATTATTATTATTATCTAATACTCCCCTAGGATATTAAATGATATTAACTTTAAAGATATAAATTTTGATTCATTAAAAAATCTTAGTAAACTTTCATCATTGTAAAAATTTGAATTTTTTATTATTATCATTAATAAATTATTTATATATGTTTAATAATTTTATTTTTCATTTTAATATTAAAAATTATAAATTTTTAAATATATTCAATCTATATTTTAAAAATATGAATATTATAACAGAATCCTCGATAGTAACTATAGAAATTCCTTAAAGCGTTTTCCAGATGATATTTTAGCTTTAACTCAATTAAAAGAATTGTAAATATTACTAATAATTCATTTTTTAAAATATAATAAAAATAATTAAATAAAAAAAAAATAAAATAATAATAATAATAATAATAATTATAAAAATTTGTATACTTAAATACAAAAAAAAAATAAATAAATAAAAAAAAAATAAAAATAAACAATAAAAAATTAAAATTTTATTATGACAATTACTTCGAATAAATTACCATCCATTCCAGAATCCATAGATAAACTTAAAAATCTTGAAAAACTGTAATATAATTTTTATATTATAATATATATTTTAAAGTATAAAAAAATGTATTAAATAATAAATATTACAAATTTATGATTAAATATATTTAATTATTAGTAAAATTTCTTTAAATAAATTAACTTCAATCCCAGAATCAATAACTAATCTTGAAAATCTTCAAGAACTGAATTACAATAATATTTTATTTTTTATCTATATTTTAATAAATTTATTATTATTATATATGATTACTTTTGCAAATATTAATATTAACTATTATTAAATATACATTCTTTTGTTCTTTTTTTAATTAAAAATATATAGTGATTTCAGTGATAATAATATTTAAAAAATTCCAGATTCTTTAGAAAATTTTAAAAATCTTAAAACACTGTAAGTATTATTACCTTTATATTAATAATAAAATTATTTGATATATATTAATATAATACATATTTATATAATATTATATTATTATTAAAAAAAAAAAAAAATATATATATATATATATATATATTTTTTTTTATATTTATTAATATATAGTGATTTATATAGTAATAAAATTAAAAAAATACCAAATTCTTTAGGAAATCTTAAAAATCTAGAAATCTTAAATGTGGTATAATCGATGGTAAATGTCCAAATAATAATAAATGTTGTAATAAATATGTATGGTGTGGTACCGGTAATGGTTATTGTACCACTACTAATGGATGTCAATCTGAATTTGGAAAATGTAATAGTAAAATTGTCTATGTCAAAGGTAGATGTGGTAAAAAATATGGTTAATGTCCCTCTGGACAATGTTGTAGTAAATATGGATGGTGTGGTACAGATGATAAATACTGGGGAGCCGGATGTCAATCTGAATTTGGTCATTGTAATTAGGAATATTAAAAATTAAAAAAAATATATATATATATATATATATATATAATGATATAAAATGATATAAAGAAAATCAATTATTTATCACTATTTTAATATATCAAATATATTAATATTATGATAAACGAACTTTTTATATTTATATATTTATAAACTTTTTTTATTTTATTTTATTTTATATAGTTCAAAGTTATTTCTTTAAAAATATAATAATATAATTGAATAAATAATTAAATAATGTAAATTTTTTAAAATAATTGTTTTGTAATAACATAATTAATATCAATTAATTAATATTTATCTATTATTTTTATAGAACTAATTAAAAAAGTAAAATAAAATAATAATAATAATAATAATAATAATAATAATAATAATAATAATAATAATAAAATTATATGTTTACATATAAATATAAATATAAATATAAATATATTAATGTGTCAATATGTATATTGATATATATATATTATTTATTTATTTTAATAAAAACTAAGAGTAAATAAATTATTTAATTATATAATAATACAATCCATTAATATAAAAAAAAAAAAAAAAAAAAAAAAAAAAAAAAAAAAAAAACATTAATATATCATGAAAATAAAATTAAACTTTAGATGGAATTTTCTAAACTTCATCAATGACCTCTATATTTTGTTCGCTAGGAAGATTAGAATGTTTAATCATCTTTCTTTCTATGACTCTATTTCTGATTTTGATGATTATATCAATCATTAATATATACTTGTTCCTTCTTGGTGGAGCTTTAGCTTTAAATGAGCTACATTTCGATATAATGGGGAAGAGAGAGGACTTTATTGGAGTTATGGATTTAAATCTTGTAATTCTTATGTTAGTCTCTATAATATTACTTGTGAATTGAGAATACCTCCTCTTTCAGCTATCTGTGCAATATCTCAATTACGCTGCTTTAAAAAATGGAAAAACTCATCATGTATTATTAATCATCTCACTAATAATATTCCTACTATGTCACATTACTCATGGACTAAAGAATCAAGGACTTTGGATAAGAAATTAAATGGTAAAAAAAACAAGTGAAATAAAAAAGTTTTATTGAGAAAGAGATGTCTTCAAATCCTCAAAAGCTAAAAAAAAAAAAAAAAAAAAAAAAAAAAAAAAAAAAAAAAAAAAAAACAATTATTTACAAGAAGAATGATTTTGGATTTATTTCAGAAATCAAAGACTTAACATTTCAATATCCTAAATATCAATTGGGATTCTTTTGGATTTCTCGAATTTGGTATGGCTTTAAATTTGACATTAGTATTTCCATTAAAAGAAAAATAGTCTCAGAAGATTGCCTTAAATGTTGCTCATGTTGTGGTGTTAGTGTACCTAGCTTTTCTCTAAGTCTAAGAAAAAAAATAAAATAAAAACTAAGAGTAAATAAATTATTTAATTATATAATTATACAATCCATTAATATATCATGAAATGAAAATTAAAATGAAGCTAATATAAAATAATATTTATTATATTAAAAGTATATATATTTTTTTAAATAATCTTATTTTATATATAAAAAATATTATAAACTTTACTTTTTCTTTTTTTTTTTTTTTGTTGTTGGGTTAATATAAATGACTTGTCTTTTGGTATCAATTACCAAGAGTGCCGACGTCGAACCGATATGGCAAAGGAATAGTGCAGATAGAAGTTCTGTTAATTCTCATCAATACACAATTAACTAACAACACAGTTCCGAACACAGAACTTATAATAAGTAATTCAACTTGTGATGATCTTTCTTGTGGTTCAGGGGAGAGTTTAGTGGATCCCATCACTATCTATTTTAAAGATGTTACTTCTTTGTTTTATTATTTTAGATTTAACTGGTGAACATGTTACTACACATACTATACATTATGTAGAATTTTTTTTTTAACTTTTGAACTTATTTTTTTATTCTTTATTGCATTAAATTTTCTATGATAATTTAAATTTTGCTTTTGTTTTATTTTATTTTTATTATTTTATATTTTACTTAATCTTTTACATACACATACATTTTTTTTTATCTTTTAATTATATAATGTATTTTTTCTTTTTTTTAAAAAAAATTAAAATAAATATAGTATATAAAAATATTATAATCTATTTAATAAAGCAATGGAAATGTATTCTCTTCCTAGTCTAAAAAAAAAAATCTTTTCTAAAGTGGCTTCAAGTATGAAGAGTGTAAATTGGAATACTGGAAGACTGTTGAAAGTGAACCTGATGTTTTGCATTGTTTTAAGCTGGATATGTAGTAGCATTGGAGTTGTATAATTAATAATATCATGTAGTTTCTACATATTATCATTGTAATGAATCTGTTGTATTTTTTTTTAATTTAGCATCATTTTGTATATGTATTTTTCTATAGTTTTATTTAAACTCTCATATAGCTATTGTATAATGAAAATGTAGGAGATTGATTCACTCCAAAGCTTATATTTAAGACATTATTTAACGGATTGGAATCTTTTTATAGTCTTTCCTTACTTCCTTCTTATTCTAATATTTTAAAATATGAAAATTTCATTAACTTGTATTTTATATATTCCTTCTTGGTGGAATTTCAGCTTTAGATGAGCTATAATTCGATACTTGGGGAACAGAGACATTTAAATGAACAACTCCTAAAAAGTTCACAGGTCTACTATTCCATATATTTTGGGGCTTGCGGAATATCTTGCCAATACAATAACAATCTTTAGTAGATCTCTTAAGTTACTTTTTGAGAGGTTTAACAAAAACACTTTTATTAATTACAAAGTGTAATCTAATCCTGGACTAAAAAAAAAAAAAAAAAAAAAAAAAAGTTATCTGTGGTAAATTTATTAGTTTTACTTTTAATTCCAATTTTACTTCTAAATCTGGAACTTGATACCTTGATATGTTGTAAAATGAATTTCTTATAACACAAATGTCCATTATTAGCAATTTTATTTAATTCATTCATAAATATATATATTTATTTATTTATTTATTTATTTATATTTATTTATTCATTTATTTATTAATAGTTATTAATTATTACAAAAAATTAAATAAACAAATTAACTAATAATTATAATAATATTATAATAATTATATATTTATATTTTCTATATTTTTTATATATATAATAACATAATTATATATATTAAAAAAATAAAATTCTTTTTATTATTAATTATATGTTTTTTGTTATAATATATTAAAATTACAAATTGTGAGACATATTCATATATATTAATAATATATTATTTTATATTGATATTTCAAAATTATTAAAATTAAAACTGTATTAGAATTATTATCTGATAAAATTTTTTTGAACTTTTAAATAAATAAAATTAATTTAACAGTTAATAAATAAATGAATAAATAAAATAATAAATAGATAAATTAATAAATTAATAAATAAATGAATAAATAATTTAAAATAACCAAAATTTTATTTTAGTTTAGTTTATAATAAATAAATATAAATATATATAAATTATATATAAATTAATATATATGAATTGATTATATAATCCTTTTTTTCTTTTTTGACTGGTATTAAGGAGAGGAGAGAAGACAACAGGGCCTCCACTCTCTCTTAAATGTATCAGACTCTTATTGAATTTTTTGCCATATTTTTTTAAATTTGTATAATTCAAAGATATATTTATAATTTAGGATTATGAGAAATAATAGAGAGAAAAAAAAAAAAAAAAAAAAAAAAAAGGACTTAAAATAGTTAAAAAAAATAATAAACTTAAAAAAAAAAAAAAATAAAAAATAAAAAAGAAATTTTTAATTCTATAACTATGGTACTGTTAAAACTATAACTGATTAATCAATCAAATAATTTATTATTAAAAAAAATGTTTGTATATAAATAATGAATAAGCAGATAAAATAAATATGTAAATTATAATAAAAGTTAAATCATTAATAAAAACAAAATAAAATAAAATAAAATAAATAGGTGAAATATTTTTATATTTGTTATTTTATGTTTTTGTTATTCTCATATATAATACAAAAAGATAAAAAAAAAATTAAGAATATATATATTAAAACATGAAATATTGAATATTTTATTATTAAATTTAAATTTATATATATATTTTTATATTTTAATATTCGAAAAAAAAATATATATATATTATATATATAGAATATTAGAATAATAAAATAATAGAATAACACAATAATAGAATAATAAGTAATTAAAGATATTAAATATTAAAGAAAATAATATAAATTAATAAATAATTTTAGCATTATATTAATTTTAATAGTTGATAAATAAATATTATTATATAAGATTAAATAATTATAACAGTCTTTTAAGGATTTGTAATATTATTTTATTTAATCTTTTATATTAAATTAATATAAATATATAAAAAAAAATAAAAAAAAAATAAAAATGATTTCAATATTTTAATGTATTACAATATATTATTCTAAATATAACAATATGCTTGTTTTCTATTAGCTCAATTTAAATTACTATAAATATAATATTTATTTAAATTAACCGTTTATTTACTTTTTCCTCATATAAAAATAATATGGTAAATTAATAGTTTGAAACAAATATATCATAACTATATAGACTGTAGAACAAGAATGTATATAATACATATGATTATCTATTCATATATAACATAACCCTTAAATAATTATAATTTTTTTTTTTTAATTAGTGGATTTTTATAATTATTAATCTTTTTTTTTTATAATAATTATTAGTGTTTATAAATAATAGATAATAATTATTAATACAATAATAATAATTATAAAAAAAAATGAATAATTGATAAAAATTATTAACTTAAAAATCTTTATATCTTTATTTTATATTTTTTAATTATAAAAAAAAGTTTATATAGAGTTTGAATTTGAAAGGATAAATTAATTATATAAATTTTAATTAATTACAATATATTACAATACTTTTTAATATATATAAATTTCTTTTTCTTTTTTTTTTTTTTTAATTTTTTTTTTTAAATACTTTAAAAAATATAATTATTTTCTTTTTAAAATATTCATTTTAAATTGAAATAGTATTATAATTTTAAAGGAAAAGTGAATTTCGTTATAGAATGATATTATATGATATAATGGTAATTATTAGATTTGATACATTAATATTAATTTTAATTAATACGAATTAATACTATTAAATAATAAATAAAATTAAATAATGAAATAAAATTGTAAATTTGATTTAATTAAAAAAAAATCTAAAATATATATTGATTTAATTAATTTTATTCAAATAAAAAGGTTATATATTTATGATAATAAATTAAAAAAATTAAAAGTTTGAATTGTTTTAAATAATGTTAACATCATTGAAATTAATTATAAATAAAATATTGATTCTTTTAAATAAAAATAAAGTAATAGAAATTATAATTTTGATTCTATTAAATAATAAAAAGAGTATATATTATATAATCTAAAATAAATAAAAATAAAGAATAATGAGTAATTTGAAATAAAAAAGGTTATATGTTTACTAAAATTTATGGTAATAAGTTAAATAATTAAAAAATACATAATAGAAATTAATTATAAAATTTATTCTTTTAAATAAAAATGATAAAATTAATTCTTTTAAATAAAAATGATGTAATTTAAAAATGATAAAGTAATATTGAAATTATAATATTGATTCTTCTGAAAAAAAAATAAAAATAAAGTATATTTAACTTATATTAACTTATTATTAATTATAACTAAAAATTTATATTATTTTACATATTTAAATATATATATTTTTATGACAGGAATTATAATTTGAAAATTTAAAATATAAGATTATATCATTTATATCATATAATATCATATAATATTATTTAAATTGAATCATAAAAATTTTATTATATATCTATTTGTTGACATTAAAAAAATAAATAAATAAAATTTTTATAAATTTTAATATCAATACACTATTTCATACATTTATATATATATATATATTTTTTTTTTTTTTTTTTTTTTTTTTTTAGTTTAGTTATTTAATTTAATAATTTATATCTATAATGTCAAGAAAACGTACTCCAATTGATAATGTTGATTACTTATCCTACTGCTGGGGTAATGAATTAGATTTAGCTACAAGTTGGAGAGTAATGACTAAAAATAAGAATACAATGATTAATGGTCGTCGTTTAGAAGTAAGTATATATAATAGAAATAACATAATTTTATGAAATATAGAAGAAAAAATGAAAAAATATATATTTTATTTTTATTTATATCTATACAAGTATATATAAGAAAAGTAAAAGTAAAGATACAAAGAATAAAATGAAAAAAAAAAAAAAAAAAAAAAAAAATAAAAATAAAAAAAAAGTAAAATAATAAATACAGGTGTTAACTATAAAACAATTATATTTTATTATTGAATATTTTAAATTAAAAAACAATAATTGTCATCAATCATAATATTAAAAAAAAAAAAAAAAAAAGAATGCTAGTTGGAGAAAATGGTTCCAGCAACGTTATTCACTTCCTTTATTAAACCCAGCAGAATTAAATTGGTTTAAAGATAGTGATATTTGTTGGCTTTATGGACCAATGCATTTACATAGTGATAATGAAAAGAAACCTCAAACTAATTTCAATACAAATACTAATTTAAAGTCAGCATTGAAAAAATCATCTCTTGATGAATTCCATAAAACTATCGAAGATCTAAAGCAAGCAAAGATATCTTTAGATAATAATAATAAATTAAATGTTAAAAAGAACAAAAAACATTTAAGATTCAATAATGAAGTTGAGCAACGTATTTCAATTAATATTATTCCAGAAGAGACTTATAGATATAATACAAGATTCCAGCATTCAGCCCTTAATGAATATTTGCAGAGTGTTGCTGAAGAAGAGGATGATGAAGAAGAAATTAACTATTATGATGAAGTTCCTTCAACTTCAGAAGATGATTCAGAAGATGATGGATTGGATAAAAATAAATTCAAAAATTTAAACAGAAATTATTCAATTTTGAAGAAAAAGTCATTTGAAACAACTCATAAATTACCTCCAACCACTTTAAAAGGTGCTGATTCAGAAAGTGATTGTTCTTCTTCACAAAATAATTTCTCTTTCGAAGAATATGGACAAGATTTCGAAATTTCTGAATCATCATCTGATCCATATTATATCGAAACAGAAGAAAATAGATTAAATTATAATGAATCTAATCCAAAATATGTAAGATTATCTACTTCTTCTCCAGCTGTTTATGATTACACCGAAGGCGAAAACAACAGAAAGGGAAATTCTTTAGGAAATAATTATGAAATTGATAATGATTTTGATAATGATGAAATGTATGAACTTAAGGAAACCAAAAAAGCTACCATCGATGAAAAAGAAAATTTATCAGCAGCTTCTTTATTTGATAAAAATAAAGAAAATCAAAAAATTATACCACCAAAACTAACTAAAAATTCAATCATTATTGAAAGTAGAACAGCCACTACAGTTGAATCTCCAGTAGAGGCAAATTCTAAGTTTATTAACAACCAAAATCAAGATATAATAAGTACTATTGAATCTAAAAATAATAAGTCATCATCTAAAACATCCAATATAATTCATAATTTATATTCAACTGTTCATTACTATTCTTCTTTTTTTAATAGACGAAGTAAATATTTTTTATTTAGAAATAATAATGATAAAAATAATAATGAAAATAATGATGATGGGAATGTTGATGTTATTAATAATGGAAAGGATAAAAATTAATTAATAATATAAAATGAAAAAACAGTAATAATATTAAAAAAAAATTCTACCATTGAAAAAAAATTAATAAATAAGTATTTATATTTTTAATTTTTATATATAATGATAGTAAAAAAAAAAAAAAAAAAAAAAAAAAAAAAAAGTATATATATATAAATATTTTTAATTTAAGGATAAAATTATTAAAACAAAACAAATCAATACTAATTTTTTTTTTTATTTTAAGAAAAAATAATGAACAAAAATAATTTTAATAATTATTAAAAAACACACAAGTAATTTTTAAAATTTAAAACAAATTAATCTTACATAATTAAATAATGTTAAAATTCAATACAATTATATATTAATAAATATATAATTATTTTTTTTTTTAAAAAAAAAAAAAAAAAAAAAAAAAAGAAAAAAATTAAATATTTTTTAAAACAATTTACACATGGTTATCAAAAAAAATTGAAAAAAATTTTAAAACAATTTACATATGGTTATCAAAATAATTGAAAAAAATTTTTAAGATAATTTACATATAGTTATAAAAAAATTAAAATAAATTTTAAAATGATGTATATATGGTTATCAAAAAATTAAAATAATTACAAAGTATTTTTTTAGCAATTAAAAGTGATTAATAACATTTATAAAAAAAAATTAAAACATTATAAAAATTTTTAAAACGAAAATATATATATATATTTGTAAATATTAAAAACTATAAACAAAAACCGAAGATTTTATTTTTCTTTTAAAAAATATATACAATAATATTTATATATATATATATTTGTAAATATTCAAAAAAAAAAAAAAAAAAAAAAAAAAAAAAAAAAAAAAACTATAAACGAAAACCAAAATTTTATTTTTTTTTAAAAAAAAATATATATATAATAACAATAAAGTTTAATACGCAATAAAATCACACACTCAATAATAATAATAATAATAATAATAATAAAAGATAGTACAATTAATAAATAAATAATCGTCGTTTTTTTTTTTAAAGAATATAAAATAATAATGATATAAA
>JACVTC010000004.1:1372500-1375000 GCA_016946835.1 Neocallimastix lanati (nom. inval.) | reverse complement strand
ATAATAATAATAGATTAATTTATTAATTTTATATATAAAATATTTCTTTCTTTTCTTCATCTTTTTTTAGTTTAAAAGAATTTTTAATATAATTTATGATATTGACTTTTATTTAAACATTATTGAATATATAAATATATTAATATAATGATTTATTATTATAATTATTATTATATAAAGAAGGTGCATTCATAAGTAAAATAATTATTTAAATCAAATATATATATATAAATAGAATTGAAGTATATTTTAATAAAGGGAAAGATTTAAAAAAAAAAAAAATTAAACCAAATAAAAGAAATAATTTATTTTTTATTATTATTTTATAATTATTAGATTTATATAAAATATATTAAGGATTAGAAATAATTTAATATATATATTTAAAGTTAAAAAATTTCCGCATTTACATAAAATTGCCAATATAAATTTTGTATTGATTCCCGCTCAAACCATATATTAATATATATTTCCTATATATTAAAAATTATTATTATTTAAAATTTAAGTAAACAAACAATAAAAAAAGAAAAATAATAAATAAATAAATAAATAAAAATATATTTAAATAAAATATTAAAAGAAAATATATATACATATATATTTATAATTAAATGAAAATAAATATAAATAAATATAAATAAATATAAATAAATATAAATTTTTATTTTTAAATCAATCAATATATGTGTAACTATGTCAAAAAAATTTTTTTTTTAAAAAAAAATATATTATATAAAGAATGGAAATTAATGTATTTTTTTTTTTTATATTTTTTTTTTATTTAAAGTTATTAATACTATGGGAAAATATTGAAAATATTTTATAAAGCGAATACTAAATTTTAATATCAATTATTGATTTATTGATTTATTTTACAATCTCATTTAAAATATTTTGAATTATAATATATACAAAATTAAATCATAAAATTATTAAAAATAAACAATAATAATAATAAAAAAAAAACAATTATATTCATGTATTAAAACTATGAAATAATATTATAATTGAATAGTTTACTTGTGAAATATTTTTATTTGAATTTGTATTCCTAATTTTAAAAGTAAACTATTAATATGTTTAAGTGAAATATATATATATATATTATTTGATTGAAAAAAGGAAGAAAATTAAAAAAAAAAAAAGGAAAAAAAGTGAAAATATTAATAATAAATTTAAAAAAAAAAAAAAAAAAATTAAATAAATCAAATTTATTTCGTAATCAATTCAATTCAATATAGTATATAATTCATAATATATTCACTTTAATTCTTTTTTTTTTTTTTTTTTTTCAGTTCAGTTCAGTTTAATTCTATTTAATTTAATTCAGATAATTTAATTAATTATATATATTAGGAAAAATTAAAAAAAAAAAAAAAAAAAAAAAAAAAAAAAAAAATATATATATATATAATAATAATAAAAAGTAAAACAATATATCAAATATGTCTACAACTTCTACTAAAGAAAAAAGTGTAACAAAGGAAATAATTATCCTTGCTATACCTACTATTATTGAAGAAGTACTTAGTACTCTGCTTCAATATGTTGATACCGCTATGGTAGGGCATCTAGGTGAAGAAGCAACAGCCGCTGTAAGTACTACTACTACCATTGGTTGGCTTATAGGTGCATTTTTACGTTCAATAGGTATAGCCCTTTTAGCGATTATGTCGAAATCATTAGGAGAAGGTAACAGTGATAAAATGAAAAAACTTGCGGGACATGCAATTATATTAGTATTTGTATTTGGGGCTTTAGTAGGTGCGTTAGCCCTCTCATTAGCAAAATTTATACCCATTTGGATGGGAACTGAAGAAAATGTCAGACCCAATGCTTCCAAATATTTCTTTATTATTAGTATACCAATGCTCTTCAGAGCTTCTTCTCTCATTCTTGGTTCTTGTATTAGAGCTACTCTTGATACCAAAAGTCCTATGATCGTTAATTTAATTGCTAATGGTATTAATATGATTCTGGACTATCTTCTTATATATGTTGCTGATTTAAAAGTTACTGGTGCTGCTATTGCCACCGCTGTATCTTTCACAATATCTGGTATTTTAATGTTCATTGTATTTAAATGTAAAAAGGAATTTGATTTACATTTTAATAGTCTTAAATTGGATAAAGTAATTCTTAAAGAAATTTGGAAAATTGCACTACCAGCAGCAGGAACTCAAATTACTTCCTGCTTAGGTTATATTGTATTTGCTGGTCTTGTTTCTGGTATGGGTACCAGTGTTTTTGCCGCACATTCAATTGCAGTAAATGCAGAAGCAATTTTCTATATCCCAGGTTATGGCCTTTCTTCAGCTACTTCTGCCATGATAGGTGTAGCCTTTGGTGAGAAGAATCATCGTCGATTAAAAAAAATTATGCGATTAAGTACCCTCATTACCATAGGAATTATGATTGTTAGTGGTATCGTTCTGTATTTCTGTGCCTATCCCTTAATGCGGATTTTCACCAGTAGTATTAATGCAGCCGAACTTGG